>JAPPUR010000052.1:0-160139 GCA_027569015.1 Ascodesmis sphaerospora | reverse complement strand
CCCCCTTGCTTTGGGTGGGGGTGGGTTTCTTTTTTTCCTTTTTTGTTGCCGCCACATTTCATTAGTTGCCCACCACCATCCCCTTCCGCGGGCCCACCCGGGTTTTTTGCAAAAAAAACGGGCCCACCAGCATTCCCCCCCCCACGCCCCGTTATCGAGACCCATTAAGTCACCCCCCCGGCCTGCCCCCCCCCCCCCCCCCCCCCTTCGTTGCGCTGTCCTACGTCTGGGGAAGCCCTGACCGAGATTATCGACTCACATTATGCGACAACAGCCTCCTACCAATCACCAAGTCCGTCGCTGAGGCCCTGGTTTATGTTCTCGATGACACCGAAGATGGATTCATCTGGATCGATCAGATTTGCATCAATCAGAGCGACACAGGGGAGAAGAACCAGCAAGTTGCCAAGATGGGAGACATATACCGTAGAGCCTGTAGAGTCTTCGTCTGGTTAGGCCCAGAAGGCGATGGCGCGGAACGATAGCTTCTAGGTATATAAGCTTAGGTAGTAGATCATATTCAGTCTTAAAGGCTAAACAGATACACCTTCCTCCCATAACTACCTACCTACCTACCTACCTATACTACCAAATTTAACTCCATTGATAAACACGCTTACAAAAAAACAAACGCCTGAACTTGGTCCGAGATGGTTCATTACTTCGTGGAGAGCTCGTCTCCTTTCTGTCGTACAATTGTGCGGCATCCAGCCAGCCTTTGCCCTTACCGTTCGTACCGGACAGTTACCACATCATGCGTAACTCCTGCGGGATCGCGTTAGAAGGATGGCATCTTCAATTCATCTGGGAATCTCTTACCTCCAAGCTTGACCTTGTACGTGATTTCTGCTGACCCATAACTGGCTTCGATGACCCCCTTGAGACAATAGTACCGATGCCACCCCATGCGCCTGACCTTGGCAGTTCTCTTGGCAGAGGCGGGGATCTTTTTCAAGTCGAGCGATAGCGTCCCGATATACTGTGTGCTTGAGTCCAGGTGGATGGGCGTCTTTGAGTCGTCACTGTGACTGAATATTTCGATCTCGGTCTGCGGCTCATGGCCAAGCATGACGGGAAGGTCACACTGATACTCGATTGTTGAAGGTTTACCCTCGGGATAAGACTCGCCCTGCTCATGTTAATACCAGAGTGTTATGGGCCCTCGTAAGTGTTGTTACCTTTCTGATGAACCAGCACATTTCAGTGACTACCGTCTCTTGCTCCTTTTCAGACCAGAAACTGCAACACGTCAGCGGGAACTTGAAGAGCGACCCGAACTACCCACGCTTCCTTTGGATCATGCCTCATCATATCGTACTTGGTCAGCAAGCATACTCCGTACGATCTTCTCGCAACTCGGGATGCGACCTCAACTCGGGATATTGCTGGCGAGTACCGACTGAGCCCGTGGATTGCCGCGCCCTTGACGACAGCCGTCCAGCCGCTCTCTGGTTGAAGGACCTCGGTTTTGGATGAGATGGCCTCCCGTACACGGGACTTGAGATACCGGCTCTGGCCAAATCCTCCAACCATGATGACAGCAGCAACACCATCTCCTGCCATTTTGATTTGCTCCTTGATGAGGCAGACGATATCTTTCATGATGGGCTCGAAGATCTTGATCTTCATGTCCTCCTGTGACATTGTGTATCGGTTTCGCCGCAGACCAAGGCTGGGTTCGACCTTGATTGTCAGGGGCTCGCCCTTGGGAGAAAAGGTCTTCTTGAACTACGACACTTTGAGCGGGGGCACTTTCGGGGGATGCTTGGGTCACTTACCGACTCAAACTCGTTCAGGGCGACTATGAGCCTTTCATCAGTCCAGTATTTCTCACCATGGGTCTGCTTCAGATGTCGGCGGAAGCGCGTGTTGAGCATCGAGGAGCCGCACTTCCCACCAGTGCCCTCTGTGACTTCGTTGACCTCGAGCCTGCCGACTTGTGCGACTTGATAGGAGATCAGATCGACAGTGCCACCTCCTGCGTCACAGACAACAAACTTGCGGCCTACTTGTAACGTGGCAGGGCTCAGAGTCTTGAGGGTATAGAGTGCCGCTGCTTCCTACACGCTAGTTAGGACTGCAATCTCATCCCTGATACCGAACATACCGGTTCCGAAATAAGCATAATCCTTTGATGTCCACAGAATCCAGCCATTGCGGCTGCTCGTTCTGTGGCCTGCTTTGCTGCTGGCGACCAGATCGCAGGAACCGTCACGACAAAGTCCATTGGAGTCGACCTCACTACACTTGGCGACAACCGTGACTCCAGAATGGTGACAAAATGCGCGTGAAGGCATGATAGGTATACCTTGGTCAGGTCTTGAGCTGACTCTCCATCCTTGGTTATTTGGCCAGTGTCGTCTAGCTTCCTGCAGGGTTACTTGATTAGACCAAGTGATGGAAACGACCACGGATGGCAGACGAACAGTTTGAAGTATTTACTTCTCTTGGCTGACTCGGGAATTTGAAATCCCCATTGCCATCCGTTGGCGACCTTCCGGAGCTCGGTTGGCACCTTGGGACTGCTCTTGGAGGAGCCGACGGCGGGCCAGCTCGTCACAACATGTTGAACATCGGGCTGATGGAGGTTAGTGGAGTGTCTCGAGAGGTACAAGGGCAGACCAGACGGCTTACTCGAGTTGTGTCGGCCCAAGCAACCCCTGAGTAAGTGGTTCCGAAATCTATCGAAACGATGATTCTTCGGCTGCTCATGGCTGATGGTTGCTATCTCGAGGCTCCCTGCTATGGCTGTCTCATCGCTATATCAACTGCTGGTGACACAAGTATTCCACGGCCTTCTTTACAGAATGTATCGGGGCGAGGCGGCATTCCAGTCGGATTATTCGGACCTGCAAATGAAATGGCGTTTTCGCTTAGATTTCGCTTCGTCGACGCTTCATTGGGTGTGACACAGATCAGCAGGGCTTCGGATCATTTTTCATCAGCACCCGACGGGCTCTCTTGGTGGCCACGACGCTGCTGTTGCCATCCTTTCGGGCCTCACTGGGGCATTTGCTTGGGCCTCATTCACCGACTACTGGAGGCTGCGACGACCAACTCATCGCGGCCTCACGCAGGGCGTCGGATTCAGTAGGCGGTCATGGTTTGGCTTGGCCCTGCATGCAGGAAACGACGGTGGGAGGCCAGTCGCAAGGTATGTGGTGGAGCTCTGAGGCGAGACCGACTTTTTGTGTCACATAGCGGAGAGCGAGTTGGATGCGTTAGGTAGCCATCGACCGGCGCCTAATCGAGACACAGCCGTCGTCCAACCGGACCGTGAGGCTGCTTGCTTGGGTCTTTTATCGCGCAACCACGGCGTTTATTGGTGATGCATCGAGGGAATGACCCGGTCGTGCCACATGTGGCTTCACTCCATCTTGTCGGGCTGAAGCTGTCGGACTCAGTTGAGCTTGGCCTAGGTCAGACGGTGAATCGCCCTCAAATACGCTGCTGACAGACTGAATGACCTTTACACTAAGTCGTCAATGAGGGCAACAGCCTTGAAATCTATCAGCAAACCACCATGAAGTCAGAGGGCGGAACGCCGGCTCAGAATGGGAACAAGCAAGGACCAGGAGAACAGAATGGCCCGGTAGGAAAGGGGACCTCTCCCCAGAGCCCCGATCTCAAAACCAAGCTGACCAACGAGACCCATCTACGCCGCTTCACCGAGAATGTACTCGACTCCCGGCAGCAGGAAATCGAGAACCGAGAGACTGAGAAGAGCAAGCTCTCAGCCAAGGTTGAAGCCCTAGAGAAGAAACTCGCCAGCGCCCAGAAGCAGCTTTCCGAATCCCGGAAGGAAACCAAGACCAAGACGAAACAGCTACAGGATGCCCAGGAACAGATTTTTCGTCTACAGCCTAACAGAAAGGACATTACCGAGACCGAGGCGAGGGAAGCCTACAAGAACTTGGTAGGAAACGTTCAGCGGTGGGTTGAGAACCGAGTCAAAGATATCCTTGAGGATCTGGAGAGTGGCCGTCTCAAGTCGAGAACAGTTCCCCCAGAGGCGTCACGCCTTGTTGCCCTCCTCAGAGAGCAGTCGAGGCGTTGCCTGAATGCCGACCAGTCTGATGAGTATCACATAATGGGGGTCATCATGAACTACCTGTACCTTGCCTTGTTTTCGAAATCATTTTATTGTCCCCTAGATGACACAGAAGAGGATGGGACCCTGATGTGGCTTGATGAACTTCAAAGCACCATGTCTCGACTGCCAAGAGGTAACCCCCCTTTAAAACTCTGTTATACCTGAGACTAATTTACTCTAGATGAGGCCCAATGCAGGGAGTGGAGGAGCGAAACGCTCACAGCATTGACACATCAACCCATCTTCAAAACCCGACGGTCCCGATACCTCCATATGGTCACCAATGATTTGACCACTCTCCTCTCAGTCATTGCTCCCAGGACACCTCCTGCAGAGCTACACAGCTCAGTCCGCCGCAGCATTGTTGAGCCCGCATCAGACCTTGTCCATCAACTCCATCTGGCCTCAAGCTCCTTCTCATTGAAATGGCCCGCTCCTCGCACGGCCGCGTCTAGACTGGAGAATTACCAATGCCTAAACCTTGCGAGCAACGGCCTAATTCTCGATCTGAACGGGACCAAACAAACCTCGCCGTCACGACGAAACGTGTCGTATCTCTTTGACGTTGCTCCTGGATTATTCGTCGAGAGGATGGAAGAAGGAAAGAAACAGGGCGTGAAAGCAATTGTGAAACCCATCGTCCTCGTCAACAACGCAGAAGGCGAAGTAAGCCAAGCGCCAACCGTGATGAGATGGCTATGGGACAATGCACCGTCATCACAAGGTCCTAGCCGAAGCGTGGCGAGAGGGCCCACGAGAAGTAAGAACCCCCGTTCCGGTCACCTTTCCAAGCTCTGACCGTGTGTTTAGGGACGGCTGGGAGTGTAGTATCGGCATCGACCAGACACAGATGAGATTTTCATGTGTGAGGCGCGAGTTTCCTTTTGTCAACGGACAGGAGTTAGCGGATGATGGATGACAAGGCAATGAATCATATAGACGCACGAGGACTATCACTTTTGTATGAGTATCTCCAGAATGTTGATGATGTCGAGGCTGGTATGCCAGCTAGTCGACGCTTTTTTATCTGCGCCACGAACTACTGTGACTTTCCTGAACAATGATGACGGGTATACTGCGCATTCGACGGGCAGGTCGAGGTGGCAGAGGTGGTGGTGCCCCGACGTCCGAGGTAGACCGTTGCCGGGTTGTGGTAGGGGGTCGAAGAGTAGCTTCTCGGTAGTACTCGGCAACCTGCTCAGATAGTGGTCTTGGAGGAAGGGGTGGTGGTTGTGAGTAGGCATGTGAGCGTGCTCGCCTGTGAGATGGTCCTGACCGTCCAGAGGTATTCACGACTACTCTTGGGGGATCCTGGCTCCTGGCTCGACGAGCTGCCTGAGACTGAGCCTGCGTTGGTCTTGAAGCTCGTGCTGGGCTAATTCCTGGGGCTGATCGAGCCGGTGACGGGTTTGGAGTTCTCTTTGAAGCAGAAGCAGAAGCAGCAACACCGGCAGGCCTTGTAGTTTCTCGAACGGACTGCTTGACAGCTTTTCTCCCTGAACTCGGAACCTTTGGCTTGGAAGGTGTTGTTGCCGTTGTCCCAGCACCTGTTGTCTTTGGCGCCGTGGTCTCCTTTGGAGTTGTTGCCGGTACAAACGGCCGGATACAGTTGCTAATGTAGTCTTCAGCAACACCCAGGACTCTAGCATCGGCGATGCCCAGGTTGATCCGGTTTATGTATTCCTCCTTGGGCGGGCTGTCGACGATGTACTGAGGACTGATGTACACTAGCACATTCTGCTCCCAGTGGGGATCGTGGTTGACGGATCTCCTCTGTCCTGCTGCTATCTGACGTGCCTGGGCTGGGCCTCCGTTATTGACGATCCAGGATACGGGCCGGCGATATAGAGACGATTCTGCACGCCGGAGCATGACGGTCATGTAGCATTTCTGGTAGGCATTCTTGGAGACACCTTCATTGACATCCAGGCGGGACTCATCACGCTGGTTGATCTCAAAGACGAGACCTTCGACCCAGTGTCCGTCAGCCTCCATGACATTAGCATATCCACGCTCGTTGATCTGCCAGCGGTAGTGCCATAGCTTCGCACTGCCGATGAGCTTGCTGCCGGGGCACCGGCGCTTCATCTGCTCGAGGTGGAGGTTGCTGCCATAGGCGAAATAGTACTTGTTGGTGGCGGCGGTAGCGGTGACCGGGGCGTGCGAGGCCATGCTGTTGAAGATGATCCGGAGGCAGGAGGCTCCGTGCATCCGATGGTCGGAGTGTATGTATGTATGTGATGTGATGTGTGATGTGAGTGCGTGAGTGTGAGTGGGCTAACGAGATTGGCGAGTAGGGGGAGAGTAGAGAAAAAAGGGAGATGCGTGAGGTGAGGAGAGCAATTAGTGAGCTAACGGAGATTAATGGATGGGGGTAGGTTGGCTCCCTCGCAAGAGGCACGTCATGAGTTGACGGTCAAGCTCAGGCGAAGGCAAGGCGAGCTGGCGAGGCCAGACCAGTTCCGAGGAGGCGGAGCGAGATGCGGCGTGTGGACCATCGTGTGCGTGTCCGTCTGGCGGTCATGTCTCTGACTTGTGTG
The DNA here is from genome assembly GCA_027569015.1 of Ascodesmis sphaerospora. Lineage (NCBI taxonomy): Eukaryota > Fungi > Ascomycota > Pezizomycetes > Pezizales > Ascodesmidaceae > Ascodesmis > Ascodesmis sphaerospora. Next base: position 153,506 of record JAPPUR010000052.1, on the reverse strand, counting down.
AGAGTCACATTGGGCAGCAAGGGCCTCGACTGAGAGCCAATTGCCGTCGTCCACGTTCAGGGGGAGGGTCAGCCTGGAATAGTAGAGCACGGCAGAGTCTGACGGTGGCCCGAATGCCTGGGCCCGACGTGGGCGCTTCTCCCCAGGCTGTGACGGAGTAAAAGCGACGTTGAACAGTCATCCGATAGCCTCACTGTCAATCGAGACGCTACGAGACGGCCCAGCCCGTTGCCGCTAAAGAAAGAAGAAGGTTGGGCTGCTCCTCTTCTTCCGGGCTAAGGCTCCGGCCCCACGCGGACTAGCCTCCGTGATCCCCGGCGGGTGGGGACCCGCGAGTGACAGCGACCTGGGTTCTTGCTTCGATTCTGCATTAATAGGACGGAGGTTTTTTTTTGCTTTTCCTTTCCCTTTTCTCCTCTTTTCGAGATGTGACAGCTTCAGGTCATGCGGACAATGTTTGAGCTGAGTTGAGCGCCAAAGAAATACCTACAATTTGCTCGTGTCTTTTTTGTTGAGTTGAGCAGGGCGAACAAGACGGACAGATAATGTGATACGGCAGACGACATACAGACGGAAACTTTTAGAGGGCCTCATATACACAAGCAAGCTCGAGTCTTTTCTCACTTATCACCCCTTCTCCTTCATCTCTCATCCTTCATCAAAACAAGACATCGTCCATCATGGTTAGAAACTACAACTTTGGCATCGAGATCGAAGCCGTCGCCAAGCCGTACGGCGGCGGTGAGAGCTTCACCAACGTCGACTGGTATCGCCAACTCGCTCAGAAGCTGCGGAACCGGGGCATCGAGGCCGTTCACGACGACAATTCCAGGTACAGCAAGCATCCCGAGTACTACGGAGGCAAGTGGTTTGTGACCAGAGATGGTTCCTTGAAGAGGGAGCGGCCCATGGGTAAGTTTATATACTCATCCTCCAACATTTCACAAGTCGTGATATCCTTGTCTAGTTCGCCACTGACGTCGTCACTAGTCTGCATGGAGGTCGTCTCCCCCCGCCTCGACACAACCCAAGAGGTTAGCAGCATCCTCGGCGAGTTCTGGGAAGCCATGCGCGTCCACTTCAACCCCCAGAGGGACGTCTCCTGCGGCGGCCACGTCCACGTAACGCCCGTCTCCCTTCACAACAAGTTCTCCCTGCGATCCCTCCGCCGCATCGCCTTTGCCACGGTCGTCTACCAGGACTTTGTCGCCGCCGTTCTCCCCCAGGCGCGTCGCCAGAACCAGTACTGCCGCCCCAACTCGCAGAGCGAAGGATCGGGTCTCAACGACACTCTCACGCTGTGTGGGAGGAGCAATGCATCCATGCACAAGGTGGCGACAGAAATCAAGGCCAAAGGATCCGAGACGGAGCTATACTTTTACATGCAGGGAAATCGCTACGTGCTGTGGAACTTTCAGAACATCTTTCCCAACCCCAAGACGGGCAAATGCACGGGCACGGTTGAATTCCGCGGTGGAAACCAGTTTCTGAGCACCAAGGGGACGCTGGCCTGGGTGGCATTTGTCCTGGGATTCATCACGCTGGCGATTCAGGAGGTAAGAGATTGCTACTGTTTATTCATGTTGGCTATGCTGACCATTCTCTAGGATCTGCTCAACAACTTCACTTCGTTCACCTCGCAAAAAGACCCCAAGTTTGAAGCTCGCCTCCAAGCTTGGTGGATTCGTATCCGCAAGGCTGCGAAGAAGTCCAAGCTTGCGAGATATCTCCCCGAGGACTACACCAAGATGCACACGAGGTAGTCTGTGACTGCCATATTTCATTCTGAGAGAGTCTGAGACTCAATCGATAGCCTTATTCTTTCATTTTGGGTTTATGACTTACGACCGGGAGTTGGATGGCGTTCATAATATGGGCATTTACAGGAATACAGACATCACATACTTACAAACAGACGGTGTAAAGAGAAAGACCTTCCAAGGCATCTTGGAAAACTGGCATACAGTTACAGGCAACATCTCACTTCTTGTTATTATCACGGCTGGAGTTGGTAGTATTCAGAATAGCATTTAAACTTGTTTCATCATCGCGATCCTAGAATCTAAGAGTGATGTAGATCCTCTCCTTAACCAGAGACCACATAGGTCAGGCTCTCTTACAACCCAACGTAGCCTCATTCATGACATGAGTTGCATTGAACCCCCTGTATTCGCATAAAATTGTCTTCCTTATGACGCCCCAAAATCCAACCTTATCATGGTATTCATTGCCCTTAAGCCTCTCCCTCTTTGGCCTCACCCTCTTCAAACAAGACCAGAACTGTTCCAGCTTTGCAAATGTCCTACAATCTGTTAGGATCTTGATTAGACATGATCGGGCAGTTATCACTTACCCCCTCTTTGTGTGCTAGCTTCTTAATCACGCCGTCCTGTGGTGATCGGATGACAGTCTCCATCTTCATCGACTCAATCCTGTTCCGGTATTAGCATCGTTTTGACAGATCCACAGAACAACACTTACACAACAAGGGGCGCTCCCTTTTGTACTGTCTGGCCCTCTACTACCTCATTCTTCAGGATCTTGCAGGGCATTGGCGCAGCAACAGATGCAGTTGCCTCCTTCAAACCAAGTGCCTTCTCATACCACTTGGGCGGTAGAAGAACAAGATCTGTCTTGACTCCATGCTGGAAGATGGTGACCTTCGTATCGTTATCCGTATGTTGGGGAACCACAGACGACTGGATTCGTTCCAAGGGGAAGTATGACTCGAGTTTCATCACCTCGCCTTCTGGCTCTGGTTGACATGCGATGTTGGTGAAGACTTGGGGCGTCTCTTCACCCTTGCGAGAAACGACAACATTGAAAAGGTTGTGACCCATCTGCGTCACGCTGGCCTCAACAACCTCGCCTTCCTCCTGACTGTATCCGTCTAGGATCTTAAAGGCAAGCTTCCGTTCACCAATGGTGTTGGCCTCGCCAAAGCCTAATGTCTGCCCATGGGGCACGGCGTTTCGGAGCTCAAAGTTGGCCATGCCCAGAGCTGCTTGGGCGAATACCTCGTTCCTGATGTGTCTAGGCTTGAAGAGTTCGTCTCTCCACTTGTCAATGAAACCGGTCTCGACGTCACCGGCAACAAAGGCGTCGGTTTGGCAGAGCCGCTTGAGGAACTCGATATTTGTAGCAACACCGACAATCTCGTAAGCACGTAGAACGCTCTCCATCTTGGCGATGGCACGCTCTCTTGTATCGCCTCGCACAATGAGCTTGGCAATCATGCCGTCGTATGCCTCAGAGATTGTGCTGCCAGATCGGAATCCCCAATCCAGGCGGACGTCCTCACTCTGCAACTCGGTAGGCAGATAGGCACGCACCAGCTTGCCTGAGTCAGGAATGAAGCCCTTTTCAGGGTTCTCTGCGTAGATTCGTGCCTCGATAGCAGCACCCCTTTGGTTCATCTGCTCCTCAACCTCTGCTTGAGTCAGGGGCAGCTTCTCACCAGCAGCGACTCGGAATTGCCATTCCACCAAGTCCAAGCCGGTCACCATCTCTGTGACGGGGTGCTCCACTTGAAGTCGAGTGTTCATTTCCATAAAGTAGAACTTGTTGGTATCCTTGTCGAGGATGAACTCGACAGTGCCGGCACCGACGTAGCCCACGGCAGACGCAGCTTTCCTAGCCTTGTCCCAGAGGTCATGTCGAGTTGCCTCGTCCAGATCAGGAGCAGGAGACTCTTCTAGGATTTTCTGGTGTCGTCTTTGAACGCTGCAGTCTCGCTCGCCCAGGGCAACAGTATTCCCCCACTTGTCGGCGAATACCTGAACTTCAACATGCCTAGGCCGGACAATGTACTTCTCCACCAACATGACCTCGCCGCCCTCACCGAAAGAGGCCTTGGCCTCGGCACGAGCACTCTGGAGCTGCGTCAAGAACTCGTCCTCTGTCAAGACAATTCGCATTCCCTTGCCACCACCTCCTCGTACACTTTTGAGGAGAACAGGGAATGTGACCTTCTTGGCGTGCTCTAGAAGCTCCTGCTCGCCCTGCTCCGTGCCATGGTAACCCGGCACACAGGGAACGTTGGCAGCAGTCATAATTTCCTTACTGCGAGCTTTGTGTCCCATGTCGGCCATAGCAGTAGCCGGGGGTCCCACAAAGACAATACCCTCCTCTTCGCAGCGCTCTGCGAACTTGGAGTTCTCTGACAGGAAGCCATATCCGGGGTGTAGGGCCTGAATACCATTCTGCTTGGCCAGCGCAATGATTTTCTCGCCGTCTAGATAGGCATTGGCAGGTCCGAGGCCAAGTGATTGGAAACCCGACGAGGCATGCCAGGAGCCAGCGTCAACATCGGTGTAGACTGTGGTAGCACGAATGCCGAGGCGTTCGGCAGTACGGTTGATACGGATGGCGATCTCGCCTCGGTTGGCGATAAGGACCGAATTGATCGGTGTATACTTGGGAGTAGAAGAGGAGGAGGCAGTAGAAGCAGAGGCCGCGCTGGGAGAGGCGGTCGTAGAGAGGAGACGAGGGAGAGGCTTCAGAGGAAGACGACGGTTTGCGCGGAGGGAACGCATGGCGGGCGGTTGGAGAGAGAGGCACCCAATTCAGAGACGGACAGCAATGGCAGCTTCAGAAGGCCTCAGGAGGAGAGGTTTGCAAGGAGAAGCATCTGAAGAAGAGGAAAATTTATTCGAAAAGGACCTTCTCGGTTGATGACCCTCGTTTCTAATGCCGTGAATGTGCTATGCCGTCGGCTTGAGAGGTCCAAGCCGGTTGAGGGCGAACGTGACCGCGAGGAACCGCAAGTAGCCGGGTAGGACTTCCCCGGACGGCAGCTCTTGCTAGATCAATTGTTTAGCTCGCTCTGGGGAAGGTGCTGCTCCGCTACGTCACATGCGACTGCCCCTCCAGCTCCAGATCGATAGCGATAGATGACTAAGCTTCGAGCGCTGTCATCATTCCTGCCGGGAGTCGCGGAATGTGCCGAGTGAGTTGGAGAAGCTGCGTCGAGACGAGTTCCATCCTGGTCAACTCCATCATCAACATCAACAAACACTCATCATCGCACAATGGATCAAAATATACCACTCAACGCTGAGGCCTCTCAAGGCGACACCAACAAGCAGACAACATCGACGCTTCCCCCAGATGTCGTCCAGTGCCTTGAGAATGCTCGCTTCGTACGCTGCACCCCTCCCCCGCATCGCCGACAGCCCGTTGGGTTGAATATCATGTCCAATACAGAAGATTGACATTGGATATAGCTTCATCTGGCAACATGCAACGATAACATTCCACAAGTATCGCTCATGAACTACACATACCTGCCTTCGTCGCCTTACTCCAACTACCCGGTCATCATCATGACCACGAACCCGGCATCTCGCAAGACTATCAATCTTGTCGCAAACCCCAATGTGTCTCTACTCGTCCACGATTGTACGTTGCGCATCTCATCCTTCAATTTTCATCTGTCAGGATAGGCGTGCTAACCTCAGCTACAGGGGTTTCTCATCGACCGCCCACCCATGGCCGCCGTCTCTCTGGTGGTTCCCCCGGCCCTGAGCAACGCTCCAGCCTCGCCTCCCTTCTCCTCAACCTCAACACATCGCAGCTATCTAGCATCAGTGCCACCATAGGAGGTGCCGCCCGTCTGGTGCCCAGCGGGACTGAGGAGGAGCGATATTATCGCCAGCAGCATCTCGAGAACAACACCTTTGAGGAAGTCGACATCCAGCGGTTTCAACAGAACAATGGCAACGGTGGCAATGGCGCTGTCCAGGACGGTGGCCGCAACTGCTTCGTGGCTGGTGAGGAGGTCAGGGTTGTGTCGGTGGATATCAGGGATGTGCGCATCAGCGATTGGAAGGGAACCATAAGAGACTGGGAAATCGTGCCAACCGAGAACTTGGTTAATGGCACTAGCTGAGGGGCACTCCTAGGTCATTCATGACAAAACAATATCATTATCTAATGTTGGTATCGGGCTGTGCTTGCAATCACGCTCGCCGCTACACTCAAGTGAGCCGAATAATACAAGCTCTTATACTAGGTCGTTCCTCATACTAATTCTAAACAAAACCTGGCTTGTGCTTACAGACAATCCCAAGTGATGTGATAATAAACGCAAAAGACGCAATTCCTAAAAGCCCAATCCATCCAAGTCGGGTCTGGTCCCAACAACTCAGATCTGCCTTGTGGCCCCTATTCGTATATTGTCCATTGTATAACTCTCGCCTCAACGCCCGCACATGTTTGTTTCAGAAAGCAAAACCAATCGAGTCCCAAACCGAATCGACCATGTCGTGTTCGTAGTTTTCCAATTAAGGAAATAGAGAGATCTATCATCGAGCCCACTCGACAACCTCGAGGGCCATCATTACCAGAATAAGAGTGGAGGGAAGAATCCTGTCAGGTGTTAGCGCATCTCGGGCTGCATTATGCCGAGGGACCGGGTTCAGCTTACCAAATGACATAGCTCTGGAACAGAATCCTGCCCATGGTCTTCTCAAAGACACTGTTGATCTGGCAGATCTGAGCCAGCTGCAGAGCGCTGGGGGCACCGGTGAGCAGGAAGCAGACAATGACAAAGATGGGATCGTCAAGAATGCTGACAGGCACATATTTGGCCATCAGCGCGAGCATGGGGGCCATGATAGCGGTAGGCAAGACCATGCGGCAAAGGAGCGAGGCGACCAGGAGCTTGTTACCGATGCGCTCCTCCTCGGGGTCGAGAGCTTCATCCTTAGCCATGGTGTTGCGCGCAAGGTTAGCACCCAGCACAACCAGGATCAGCGGGACGGCGACATCTCCACTGGAACGAATGGCGTTGGTGACACTGTTCTGAACGAAAGAGCCCTCCTCGAAGAACAGACGCTGAAGGGCAGGAATGGAGGCGACCAGGATGGCAATAAGCATGGCCCATAGCGGGGGGTTCATGAACTCCCAGATGAAGTTGTTGAACTTCTCACCGACTCGCTTCATGAGCTTCAGGAACGACTTAACAGGAGCGGGGGACTTCTGATACAAGTTGCAGACACCCTTGGATGTCGCCTTTCCGAGATGAACAAAAGGAGCCTTTGCCGATGAGGTCACCCGCGCCAAGAAACCATGGGACTCTTCATCGTCTTCCAACGATGGAACGCGGGGGAATGTCTCAATACCACCCTCGTTGCCGTTAAGATAGCCGTTGGTTCCAGCCTGTCCCTGGTGGTTCTTGGAAGTGGTCTTCTTGGGGAGAAATTCATCATCGCTAGAAACAGCCAGGGAAACTCGGGAGGCGTGGGCAATGGGCGTGCGACCGGCAGGGTCATAGTTTTCCGAATCGATGCTCTGGCGGTCTCCCTCATCCTCGGTCTCGCCATCAAGACCCTCGATCAGAACCTCAACCTCGGGCTCCTCATGCTCTTCGTCGCGATATTGCTGTCCTTCCTCGGCGATCTGCTCGCGGTACTCGGGATACTTGTCCTTGGAAGCCAAGAGGACGTGATAGCCCCAGCTCCAGCGGACGAGCTGACCAAGTTGCTGGAATATAAGGAGATACAAGATGCCTCGGGCACCAACCTCGTCGTCGTTATCTCCAGGAACCTTGTCCCAATGCAAGCCCTTGAGTGTCTGCGAAAGCGAGAGAACGAGAGAAATGGGCAGCGAGTTGGAGTTGCCAAAGACGCCCATGGCGGTGACAAAGTTGGAGGCGCGTCTGTTGAATCGGAACACCTTCGCGACGAGAACGGACACGGTCCAAGACACAAAGGTCTGGACGATGAAGATGACGGGGATGATGGCGAGATCGGAAAGCTTCTCAGCATTAAGCTGGGAGGCGAGCTTTGTGAAGACTGGTAGATGTCAGTGTTTGAAGGAGCTTGCAAGAGGTTGATGGGCGCGTCATACTCAGGCATGGTGTGAATAACATCACATTCAGGTTTGCCAAAAACTTCTGCTTCTCGGCATCAAAGTGGCCGAGTCGCGCGACGATATAGCCTGGCAAACTGACACAGACTACTTCGAGGACGGCCTCAAAGACCAGGAGGCAAAGATGCCCCAGAGAAGGATGCGACTCATGGGTATTCGCTAAGGTCTGTAGAGGCAATTCGTATGCATCTTGGGCCAACTGCGTCAGCCGGAACGACGGTACCGAAAAGGTCCGCAACGAAGCCATCAAAAACTGGCGATGTTTCGTTTCGTTGCCGTTGTTTATAAAGATGGAGTTGTTGGTGGTCGGCGCAAATCGGGGGGCGATAAGGGGAGCTCGCTTTTATCGGTGGCGCGCAGGCTACGGCTGCGACTGCGAAAGATAAGGCACCCAAACAACAACCAATGGTGCTAGGCGCGGGAGGATCAGGGGAGAGCAATCAAAGGCAAGACTCTCTGAAATTGACCAGGTCTTGCGCTGTTTTAAGGTTGTAAGAGAGAAAAAAGCAACGGCAGCGATGGCGAGATCCAAGGGAAAAGACGTGGGAGTGGGCTCTTTAGATGGGGCGAAAGGCGGCGGTGCCGGCCATGGAAATGGATTGGATCTTGGATACCTGGAGCAAACCCACGATGCACGTTCCCCCGTGGTCGATTGATAACCTAGTTCAGCTAGGTAAACTATGACAAAGGCGATGTGCTGTCAGATGCCCCGTCTACAGTAAACTTGCATGGACAGCTCGGCTACAGTAACTCAAAGCTGGAGCTTCAGGTCCTTGAGAGCTGTCTGCCGCTTCCTTTGTGACGGGTACATCTACCTGCAACTCTCCCGGAACAAGCTTTTGAGCGTATGCGCCCTGAGGTAACCCAGCCATTGCCCGAACCGTCCGGGGCAGAGCAGCTGAAACCTTGCCGTGGCGTCAGGGCGTGGGTGATACACACAAGGATTTCCTACACTTTGACGACCGCGCCACGCGTCTTAGGGAGGCCAACTATCGATCCGAGCAGGCTCCAATTGGGCTCCCGCTGTGACTGTGCTGTAACGAGGCCACGTCGACGTGACGCCTCAATCGATGACTCCCCTCACGAGCCATCCAGCGAATCGGTCGCTGAGACATTCGCGAGCAGCAGCAAGCTGATTGATCGAGACGAAGCGACGTTTGAAGAGGTGACGGAATCAATCATCAAGCGTACCGGGGTGGCTTGGACAGGGGTACAGAAAAAAAGAGTTGACCCGGGCGGAGCGCCAATGGGTTGGACTGTGGCGCCATGGCAACAACCGCCTTCGTCATGGCTTAATCAAGGCACGTTGTCCATCCCTCAATGCTCAGAGGTCGGCAGTCAACAAGCCAAGAAAAGGTCCAGCCCAGGATTTGGAGAAGGCGGTGCTGGACGATCAGCCAGGGGCAAAAAGAAATTCCACGAGATAAGTCACGAGACTTGAGGAGAATCTTTGATCCATGAGACAACACCAGCCATGAACTCTTTTTCAATCACCGCCCGGTTCGAGACCAAGCCTGCCTGTCTGCCTCGCAGAAAGTAGCCTCAACTCAGCCATAAATCCGTTGGAAACTTCAAGGGGTTTGAGTGAAATTATTATTCACCTTTGCCTGCGCCATGGCAAAGCCCTTGCATAAGCTCATCAGCATTCCTTTGCAGGTTTCTTGCTTCCGCCGCCATGTGTAAGCCCGCGTTCCAGGGGTCAACGTAAAATGGCCAGTGGCCAGACATGTCTGGCATGAGAGAATGATGCACATCACACAACCATCCCACCAAGGTCAGAGACATCCACCAAGGTGGAAGTGAGTGTGCTTTGATCGCCCTCACGGCGAGGGAGCATTGGCAGGCCCGGCTCCCCACGTGGAACATGAGGTTTAGAGCCCCCCCCGATGTGGTTCCAGAGTGGAGGCAGGAGCCTTCCATACCCCCTCTTTACTACTAAAGGAAACTCCGCACGAGGAGCTATAGCTAGAAAATTCATTACCTCTTTATCTCTATTCCTAGAACTATCTATCTTTCTAGTAATCATCGCTAGGGACATTCGCTAGTCTATTCCTATATAGACTAGACTAGACGTATATTTATTTCCTTACCCTAATTCTATTTCGACTTCGTTAATCTAAGACCGATATCCTAGATTTGCCGACCCCTAACTAGACTCGCCGGTTAAGTACTCGCCGGAGCTACGCTTACCTAATATTAAACGGCCCTAGCTCGCGATAATAAGGTCCCTTACTTAACGATTTAAGTAGCCTCTTTTAATTATTCTCTTTTAAACCTTAATATTATTAGTATTCTTAGTTATCTAGCTCGACCCTATTAGAGATTCTAGACCTATTATACCTACCCCTAGACCCTTAGTCTATTACTTCTTAGCATAGCTTATCCTAGGTATAGAAGGTCTTGCTTTTCTATCTAGTTTATTATTAAGCTTAGATAGTAATTATTCCTATTAGACTATTTAAAAACCTAAGTAGCTTAGAAAGTATACCTTTTATTAATAACCCTTTTATTTTAGAACCTAGAGAGGATCCCATAGATATAAACCTAGAGATAAATAACCTAGCATTAAAACCTACTACTTATACCTTATTTCTAGTATTTTCTTAGACCCCTTATTAAGAAGAAATTCTACTTAACCCCCTAGGGCGCATAAGAGCCTATATAGACTTAAATAAAAGCTTATCCCCCCTATCGCTTAGCCTAAACCTATTAGTAATATTAAGCGGCTCCTCGCTAAGCCCTCTTTTAGATATTAAATTATTACCTATTATTAAAACTATTACCCCCTTATCTAAGATATTTATTTTACCCGTTATAACTAGAACTATAGGAAGACTCCTTATTACTATTAAACTAGGCATATTTAATAAATCCTTATCGTCCGCTATAAGATAGCTTACTTAGTTAACTTAGGGCCTTTAAGCTACCTTAAGCCTCGCTAAGAAACTAGACCCTATTATTATCCTATATGCTATTACTATATTTACTAAGGGTCCCATAGCTACTTTCTTAGATAATAACTTATATCTTTAGATAGTCCTAGAGAAGGTTATTAATAAGGACTCCCTAGGAATTATTACCCCTAATAAACTCCATAAGGTAATAATAGCTCTTAAGGATTAATTCCCTACCCGCATAGTAAAAAAGAAGGCTTTCCCTACTAATACGAAGTTAAATTAGAGAGAGGGGGAGCCTTTATTTACTTATTATAACTATATTACTATAGCCCTTTGATATATTAGAGGATAAGACTAACCCTAGCCTAGGGCAAATACCCCTCTTTAAACTCTAGAGCTATACTCGCTAAAGAACTTTATTAAAGGATTTATTAATAAACTATAAGACCTTAGCCTTCGGCGGGAAGTAATAACCTAGTTAGCTTTATTAGCTCCTGGTTTATAGGCTACTTATTAGTGCGTTACCTAAGCCTAAGAGATCCTTAGGGCCCGCGAGTAAATAGAGAATAAAGCTATAGCCCGGGAATATACCTAGATCCTAGAATAACTTATCTAATAATAAATAGGCTTAGACCTAAACTAGGCTATTACCTAATCCCTAGGGCTACGAGATAGAGCGTTTTTAGGTATTATTACTCTACTTATAGGATAATTATTTACTTAGTATACTAGAATAGGATAATAAGGCATTTTAGTATTAAACTATTAAGCCGCTTACCTTACGGCCTAGTAAATAGCCCCTATTTAAGTAAATATATAGGTTTCTACTACCCCTCCTATGCCTATATAAACTAATGCGCCTATAAGCCCCCCTACCTAAACTACTATTATCCCTAACCCGCCTCGGGCTACCCCTCTAATAGCTACCTCTTACTTTAACCCTAGAGGATAGAATACCTAGGGAGGGGGATATAACTAGGGTTCCCGCTAGACCGGTAGAAATAATTATAATTAGTTATATTTAGATACTTCCCTCCCTTTTATCCCTAACCTAAAGACCTCTGCAAACCCTTATATAAATAAGACTTATATTATCGAGAAGGGAGTAAGGGTCTATATTAAGTATAGAAATAAAAACTATTTTTTAACTAAGTACTAAAACCTAAAACTAGCCCGATAGGAGTAAGCAGTACTAAAGTCCCTAATCTTTCCCCTAGTTAATTAATACCCTCCCCGGGGAGTAATTAATATAAAGTACGCCTAGGTAATTTATTCTTAATTCCTAGAGTAAGATATAAATTAAAACCCTAATAAAGTTACCTTAATTATTACTCTTATCTTAACCCTAGATATTACCCTAGTTTTTACCCCTCTAGTAATTCCCTCTCCTTAGATTACTAAGATTAAAGGGCTTACTAGTGCCTTATATATCGGGATTAATATTAATCGAGACCTAGAGGATTAGCTTAAGGACCTAGACTTAGACCCCGCTAAGGACATTAAAGATAAACGAGAGGATAATAAGGACCTATAAAGAAGCGCTATTACTATGCTTTTTACCCTAATCTAAGAGGAGGTAATTAATTAGGTAAATAATAAAACCCTAGACTAAAGTAATTTAGCGCAAAGGTTAATAACCCTTCTAATACTAGCTTTAGAGGTTAGCTAGGCTTAAAAGAAATAAAAGACCGCGCATAGACCCTAGATATCTATCCCTATTATACTAAACCCCGCTAAGGATTAAAGACCCCGCGCTACCCCCTTAGCTAGCTATCTAATATACCTAGAGCCTATAAGCCCTATAGGCCCTCTTATTCCGACTTTTACTCTAGATCCTTAGGCCCTACTATCTTTACTATTAACCTCGAAGACTAAGACTAAGCCTAGCTTACGGAAAACTAAGGCCGCTAGCCTTACTAAGACCTAGGCCTAAGCTAAAAAGGGGCCCTTTAACTAATTAGAGCTAGCTAAATGTATTATAGTTACTATAAACCTAAGTGAATTTTAGTAAGTCTCGCCCAAGGGAGCTAAATAGTTCCGTTATTTAAGCTCTCGCAAGGTAAATCATAGTAGCTAAAAGGGAATTAAGTATAGACGGGGAACCGCTAAGGCTAGTAGTGCCTCCCCCGCTAGCGCTAAATAAGCTAATACTATAAGGTTAAGAAGGTTTCTCTCTTCCTTAAAGACTTTCTATCTAGATATAGTTATTTACTAGGGTCCTAGGTATATTACTAGACTAGCTTTGCCCGCTAGGTCAGCTTAGGTAGACTAGGGATTAGAGGTAAATATTTTATCGGAATAACTTATTAAATAGCTTAGCATTCCTATATAGGAGTTAGTAGCCTTTAGCTTTATAGGCATAGAAATTCTAACTGCTAATAAAGCCCGAACCCTTATTACCTATTTTATAAAATTAAAGGTCACTATAAGGTTTATTAAGAGATGATTATAGGCCTTAGTTTGCCTATCGCTAGGGTCGCTAGGATTAAATAAAACCCCGCTACTATTAGGACTCCCGTGGCTATAAGATATAAAGGCTATCCTAGATATTTGCGCTAGCACCCTTACCCTAGGGGACCTAGAGCTAGATAAGCTTTAGATTATTATTCGAGGTCCTCAGCGCTAATAGGAATAAGACTAATTACTTTTACTTACCCCTATATAAAGTCGCTTAATAAGAAAGAAAACTACTATTAAGGATATAACTAAGATTTTAGAGGAGAACCTTATAGATTTAACTATTTCAATTAATTTAACCTCTAAGGAGACTAGCTCGGGAAATTAGATTATATACATAGACCCGGGCAAGTTAGAAAAGTGCCTAGATAGTACTACCTATTAGTCCCTTTAATAATACTATTCTCCTAAATCTTCCTAGACCTAGGAGCCGCCTATATTATCTATATACCCCGATTATTAAGGGAGCTTACTATACGATGATTATACTACGCGATAATTTCCCTATGCTCTTATTATTTAATAATAAATTCCCTATTTCCCCCTTTAGATAATAATAATAACTTAGGATACTTTTATACTAGAGGTAATAAAATTATAAATCCTAGGCTAGTAAACCTCCCGAGGATTATAATAAATAATTAGCTAAGACCTATTATTACTAATACTACCCTATTCCCTATATACTAAAGGATCCTTAGGCGGCCTATAGATTTAGATACTCTTATAGGTATTATTAACTCGTAGTTTAAGAAAACTAAGATCTAAGTAGGGCCCTTAGTTCTAGAATATTTACTAAAAGATATAAAGTAAACCTTTTAGATATACTAAGATATTAATATAGGCAAACTCGCTAATATCCCCCCTACCGACCTATATATATATACGCCTCGATTATCTATAGGGATTAAGCCCTAAAACTAATCGCCTTAATAGCATTAAATAAAACCCTAGAGATATTAGCTCTAGCGCCTTATAGCTAAGGGAATTAAGGCTAAGATATATAAACCTACCTTTACTATAAATAGGGGGCTCTTAGACTAAGCTACTAAACCCATAATAATTTAAAAAGACCCCATGGATCCTTAGGCTAAGTACTAGCTCATATTTAACTATAGCTATATTATTAAGGACTTACCTAGCTATATTCTTACCTTATTAGGCTAGGTATATAATAGTCTTTTAGACCCCCGTATTAAAACCTTAAGCTTATTTAATTTAAAGCACATATACTAGTTAGTGCCTATAAACCTATCCCTTCGCTATATATTTATTTTCTCTATTAAGGGGTTCCCTTAGATATAACCCACCTGTATACCCTAAGGAACCTAAAGTACTATATTTTTAATAATAGAGGTAATATGCCTAGCTATAAGAGTAATACCCTTACCTAATCCTAAGCCTTCCCTTCTCTACGCCTTAAAACCAAAGGAAATAAACCCCATAGAGACCTATATAGATAATATCTTCCTAAAGTATTAAACATTTAAGGAGCAATAAGCATTTATTAAGGAATACCTCTTACCTCGGCTATTATAAACCCTAATAAAGGTTAGCTTTAAGAAGGTTAAGCTAGGTATAGCAGAGATCCTAGCAATTAGTTAGATTTACTAAGTTAAGGGGATCCTATAGGTTAAACTAGAGAGAGCTAAAGTTATTTAAAATTACCTTATTCCCTTAGACTAGACCGGTATAAGGGCATTTCTAGGGAAATTAGGTCCCATAAGGAGGTAAATTAAGAATTATAGGGAGGTATTAAGGCCTCTTACCTATCTAATAAGAAATATAAATTAGAGATAAGGGCCCTCCGAGGCTATTACCTTTTTAATACTATGGGATTCCATAGCGGAGGTATTAGAGATATTTAGCCTAGATCTTAACTTACCTACTTAGTTATAGTTAGATATTAATAAATATAGAGCTAGCTATATAATTATATAGTATTAAGATAGGGTAGACTACCTGATCCTCTATGACTCCTTCCTATTTACTTAAACTCAGAGGAACTATAGCACCTATAAACATAAGCTATATGCTATAGCTAAGTTTTATCGCCGCTATCGCAGGTACCTTATAAGCCCGGCCGTCTCTACTATCTATATAGATTATAAGCCCTTAACCTAGTTCCTTATATCGTCTAATCATAAGGGGATTTATGCTTAGTAAGTCATTAAACTTAGGACCCTAAACCTAAAGATTAAATATATCCCTAGTAGAAGAAATATAGCTACTAATAGTCTCTCTAGGATTATCTTCCTTAACCCTAATTATTAGGAGCTAAGAGAACTAGCGGATATAGGTTCTATAGATAGCTAGGGAAGCTAGGTTTAGAAAGACGGTATAAGGGGATATTAAGAATTAGTAGGCCGGCTAGAATAGAACCCCGTGATTATTATAAAACCTAGGGACTTAAAGAAGACTAAGCTAAGAAAAGATATACTAGAGAGTCTATAATTAATGCTAATTAATAAAATAGGAGAGGACCCTTTATTATAGCGGTAATTTACTTAGGCTAATAAATCCTTCGGCGGAGAGGAGTTATTATAGAGAGTTAAGGTAAGTCAGGGATTAGCCTTTATTGCTTTAATACTTTATAAACCTAACCTATTCGGACCATAACTAAAGACTTATAGCCCTAAATATAGGGGTATTATCTTATCTTACTTTATAAATACTAAGGGGGACCTATTTACCTCTAGTAAGGGTAAACCTTAGGAAGATAATCCCTAGTACTATAAGGTAAAGGTATTCTTAGAGACTAAGACTACTAGAGACCCCCTAGACCGCTATATAACCCAAAGGATCACTAACTAAGCCCAATTCTATAAAATTTAGGGTAAATACCTATACCGATTTATCCCTATGCCTCTATTAGATAGGAACTAGTAGGTCTAGTGCCTTATATAATCAGAGGTAGCTCTAGCCCTGATTCTAGCCTATGACTAGTCTAGGCATTTTCGAGCCGACCCTATATATAGGCGACTAGCTACGTAGGTATAGTAGCTAAATATAGCTCGGGATATTATAATATTCGTAGCTAAATATCTCTATTATATAAAATATAAGCTAAACTTACCTCTATCCCCTCTATAGCCTTCCCTTATTACTAAGCTATTCTAAGTCTTTAGTATAGATTATATAGGTCCCTTTCTAATATCCTTAAAGGGGAACTAATTAATATTAGTCCTAGTTAATTATTTCTCGCGCTACTATTAAACCCTCCTATATAAATTAATTAATACCTTAGAGGCGGTAGGGCTCCTAGAAGGTTAATAATCTTATTTCTTAGCTTTACCTATAGTATTATATATTAATCCTAGATCTACTTTTATATCAGAAGAGTTTAAGTTTATTACTGCCTTAATAAGAACTACTATAGTTATTACCCCTATAAAAGCTTATTAGTCTATAGGGATAATTAAGGTTACTAATTAACTTATATAAATAGTTTTAAGGAAAACATATATCTCTAGGAACTAGTAGGATAAGGCCTTATAGAAGATTACCCGCGCTTTAAATAGATATATATTAACCCGGGTGGGGTATAACCCGGCTGAGATCTTACTTAGTATTAATAAAAGGGGGCCGCTTAAGAAAAATCCTAGAAACCTAGGGGAGGCTTAGAGGATATAGACCCTAAGGACTAGAGGTTTTTTTATCCCTAAAGGGACCCTTTACGCTAAGTAGGTAATAATATTTATAGTTACCTAGGAGTTAATTAGAGAGGATACCGAGGGGACTAAAAGGTAGATTACTAAAAATAGGGCTACTTAGCATAAGCTAAAGACCCTATATATAATTACCCTAGGCGACTAGGTCATAATAATATAAGAGGGAAAACCCCCTAAGCTAAGACCTCGCTAGAGGGGGCTATTTTTAGTAGTAAAGCGCATTAGAAGGTATTCCTATATACTAAAGAACCTAGATAGATCTATTATTATTAGTATAAGAAGCCTAGAATTCTATATTAATTATTTAAAAGTATTCCGGCCGAGGACTAAATACTTAAGGACCCCTAAAGATAATAATATAAACCTCTTAAGGTTCCTAAGGAAGTATACCTTATCCTCCTAATAAAATCCCTACTATAAATTACTACTAGGGGTAAGTTAGCCTTAAAGGGGTTATCTAAGAAGAATTACTATATATATTACCCGGAGAAAAATTATTTATTTTAGGACTATTTAGCTATTTATTAAATTAAGGGAGAATTATTTATAGGAAAAGGAGCTATAAGGCTAGAGAGGCCTCTATTTAGACTAATAGCTACTAGGCACTGCCCTAGCACTATAGCTACCTTTTTTACTCTAGAGTTTCTACTATAATAAAATAAATATTTAGCTTTAATCCTTTATATTCTTATTTTCTTCTATAAGGAAATATTATTATTAAACCCTTTTCCTCCTTAAAACCCTAATAACCCTACTCTTATTACTAAACCCCCCTAGGTAATATTAAAATATCTTCCTTCTTACCTCCCTAAAACTACCCCTTTACTAGACCTTATTTTTAAGCTTTACCGCCCTTAGGCTACTACTCTTAGTTAGCTAGGTAAGGTTTACCTTCGCAATTACTATTATACCTAACCCTAGCGGTATAGAAGGCACTAGCCTTTTTACTGCGATACCCTAACCTATAATAGATAAGACTACTAAGTAGGCCGCCCCGACTAAAAGGGACCTTACCTATAGGATTACTAAGTAACTAATATAGATAAAATAGGACCCCGCCCGCGAGAATACTTCGCGCCCTTACCCTACCGAGAAAAACCCTATTAATACTAAGACCGCTACTAGAGCTTATACCCCGCGACGTAGTAATAGGGATATATTTAAGTCAATACTTATAAGGGTTCCCCTATCCGCTAGAAGCTAGATAGCTAAGAACCCCGCGGGTACCTAATTACTAGATAAATTCCCTAACGCTAAGGGGGAGCTATTTAGGGCCTATAAATAACGCATAGATTCTAGACCTAACCTAATAAACTATACTTAGGCTCCTATAGTTATAATATAAGTATAGAAATATATAGATATTAACTAGGAATAAGTAATTATCCGCGGTCTATAGTATTAAAAGCCTAATAAATACTAGATAAAAGAAGAATTAGCTAATATTATAGCTAACATAGAGGCTCCTATTAGTTAAATAAAATACCTTACCTCCCTTACTAATATATTAGGACCTAACCCTAAGCGCCCTAGATATATTACCCTTACTAATTACTAACCTAGGCCTAAGAATATCCCCCTAGAGATTACTAATAAAATATATAACCCCTATTTTAAAAACTTAAACCCCGAGACCATAGAGATTTCTATCTTTATTAAAAAGGCCCCCGAGGAGTTTAATTAATAGCGATAAGACTACTTAGGCTAAGCCTAACCTTAATCCCTATAAGCTAATAGATTTACCTACTTATTAAGAACCTAGATAGCTTACCCTAATACCTACTTATATTAGCTTAATATACTATTTAAGGTAGCTATAACTATACTATACTAAGATATCTCTTAAGATTACTACTAGTTTAAGGGAATACTATACTAAAAGCCTATACCCCTAGTTCTCTAGATTAATATTAAAGCTACCCTTAAGGCTAAAAAAAAACGCCGGTTTTTATTTCCCTATAATATAAATAAGATAATACCTCTTATTACCCTAAAGTAAGACCCTATCTTAGTTAAGAAATACCTTTAACCCGGTAGGAATATATAAAACCTTAATATTTTTATAGACGCTAGGAATAATAACTAAGTATTACTAGTTCCTTTATTAAGGGAGGATATAAATAAACTAAGGGAGAAATTACTACGCTAATAAGAGATTAATACTAACTTTACTCTTAAGGAAATTAAATAAATCCCTATCTCCCTAAATAATATAGCGCTAAAGGACCCTAAGGGCTAACCTCTAGGGGCTACTTTAATTAAGTCTTACGCGATAAAGGTTTTTACTTAAACCCCTTTAAACTCTAGGGTCCTTAAGGAGAATATATAAGTTCTCGAAGTTCTCCCTAGGGCTTATTAATTACTAGTTCCGCGAGAAAACTAGAAAAACCAAAAAGAAGAAGCTCCCTTTAGAGGATAATTACCTACCTCGGTCTTAGTTCTCCGAGAGAGGAAAATTCTTTTTATATATATAGGGATTAGCGCTATTACTATTTAGCCGGTTTATATACGCCGACTAAACCCTATGGCTAATATAAAAGTAAACCTTAGAGATAACTTTAAGTCCTTCTTATTTAAAATTAAATTATTAAAGTATATTACTAATTAAAATACTATACTTTATAAAAACTGCTTAATTCGCGAGAATATTTTTTCTCTTAAGAAGCTTCTCTTAGATAATAATTATATTCTAGAGGATAAAGGGGACCCCCTCGCGAGAATTATATAATAAAATAAGCTTACCTATAAGTACCTCGCAATTAAACCCCTCGCGAATTAGAAAATTAGGAGTAAAAAGGACTATATGCTAGATATAAAGAGGTTTTACCGTCTAAAAGATAAAAAGGATACCTACTATTATTATAAGATCTTACCGCTAGGGGTATTAAAACTACTAGTAGAGCTAATAATAAGGCTTTTAGAGTTCCTAAAAGCTAATCCCCGGGACCCTATGCCTCTAAACTTAGTTATCTAGGCCATAGTTATTTACTTTAATATCCTATTAAGCCTTAACTAGAAGCCTAAGGAGCTAGCTCGTGATAAGGGTTAGATAAATTACCTAGTTCCTAAAGTCTCTTTAGAAGTTTTTATACTTTATTATAGCTATTAGATTTAGTTTTATAAAGTCTACTACTTAACCCGCTATATTTACCCGTTCTACTTTATAGCTACTATATACCGGCTTAATAAAAAGTTCTTATTAATCTTTACTATTAAATAAGGATAGCTACTAATAAGCTATATCTAAAACCTAGTAGATAGGTTTATTTCGCTAGCTAATAAGGTACCTATTTCTTAGTAAACTTATATATTACCTGCCTTAATGCTAGGAACCCTAATAATATAGCCCCGAAGAGTAATAAAAGGAGAACCTAGCTAAAGGGGATTATTTGCGTTTTGCCTCTTAGATAATATTTAAACCCTTAGTCTACTAAGTTACTATTTACCTATAGAATAATTTACTTTAATAGCTCTTCTTAAAAATATTACTTAAGCTCGGTTTTAGATAACTCCCGCGTTTTATACTTATATTCCTATAGAGCTACGCTATAGGTTTTAGACCCCTTAGATAAAAAGCTCTTTAGTTTTTATCTCAAGAGGTAATAAGACTATTAGACCTATATTTAGACTAATAGAAGGAGCTAACTAGGCTATCCCTTAGAGGATAACTAGAGGAAAATTTATTCCCTAATTTAGGATTTTATAGGCTATAAGTTTTTTTATCGCTAAAGGGATCTAAGCCTCTATCTATTAAAATACCGAAGTAAAAATAGATTAATTAGCAGAATTATTATAAAGTAGTAGCTAAGTCACCGGGTTAACTTAGAATTAATTTAACTAGGCGCTACGATAGGATAGGATACCTACTAAGGCTAATAAGGACCCGAGGGATAAGATAGTTACTATTTAGTATACCTCCCTACTAGATCCTAAGCTATCTAATAATAATAAGATTATACTAATTAGACTAGCTGCCCTAGAGACCCTAGACTATAAGAAGGTAATTACTTTAAGAATAGTATTAAGCCTCTATAGGAACCAAGCCCTTAACTAGAATAACATATAAAACTTACTAGAAGGGGAGCTACTTACCTTAATTAATATAACCTAGGTATTAAATCGCGTTAAATATAATCTTACCTAGGAATTAAAATATTTCTATATTAGACTTTAAGATCCTAATATACTCATAGAAAATAAGGGGTTAAGCATAATAAGCTACTTCCTTAGCCTAATAATAAGGGCATTAGGGTCACTAAAGCCTATTAATAATAAGAGAGAAGATATTATTAGCCTCTAGAGAGCCTATTAATTAGTAATAAAAAGGGAGTCCCTAGGAGCTATTTAGGTTAAGATTAATATAATTCAATTATAAATTAGTAACCTACTAATATAGAGAGTTATAAAGGGAAGCATATAAGCGTTTTTTAGGTCCCCTATATGCCGAGATTAAATTAAATTACTAAGGGATATAAGGGAGATTATTAGGGTTCCTATTATAGATAACGCGGACCCTTCTTTTAACTAACTTTGCGTAGGCACATAGGTATTAGGGAGGGGGCTATATAGGCGGCAGCTAAGAGAGAAAATAGAAGTATAATACTAGAAAGTCGGGGTGCCTTTAAGGACCCCGTAAATAAAAGGGGCGACCGGTTTAGTAGAAGAGTAGCGGTAGAGGCTATTTTTATATTATACTAAAATTAATAAATAGGCTAGTAGCCGGGGGCGGCCTAAGTGGCCCTAGATATAGTTCTAGAGTGGAGGCAAGAGCCTTCTATACCCCCTCTTTACTACTAAAGGAAACTCCGTACGAGGAGCTATAGCTAGAAAATTTATTACCTTTTTATCTCTATTCCTAGAACTATCTATCTTTCTCGATGCCATGACGATTGGGGCTATCTCAGGCCGGGTCTCCAACTTCAAGGGGTAGAGATGTGCAGTCTGTCATGATGCATGCACACGCGAGCAGGTAATGTTGATGGCAAAAATGAGACAAGATATCATTGTACTCCCAGATCTTTTAGTTGTCACTACGTACTCAAGGTTGGTGCAGCTTGTTTTATGCTGCACCAGTGTCAAGTGCTTATTAGATATCAGCATGCCTTGGAATATGACCAAAGTGAAATCAACGTCTCCAATTTTCCATCCACACTTATCACCATCGTGATAGTATCGATACATGTCTCCTATGTCTCTGGTCGACTGATAGGCGTGATAATCGTGTGCTGTTTCAGATACACCTGTTTCGTTTTGTCTTATCTGGTGATTAACCCTCTCTATGATGAAAATCTATGCATATCTTTACCCCTCTTGATGCCATGTCAAAGATGTCCATCGTGGGCAGCGGGTAGCGGGGATATCGCCGGCCCATCACTTGCACCGCCAAGGCAGGGTATCAAGCAGGTTAGGAGGCGATGCAGCCGACTGGGCCGAGGCTGATGAAATAAGACGCACACATGATGCTCTAACTTATAATGTGTGATGAGCCAATACTTATGTCAGCCTGACTCAACCTGACCCCTAGCCAAGGCCATCTTCAAGCCACAGTTTATATCGACAGCATCAACGTCATCGGAACAGTTTCCCCATCGACGATGGCGTCGCAAATTTCCCAAAATCAAGGACGAATAGCGCGCGAAGCCTTGGAAAATCATACTCCTTCCTGAACGGCGCATTATTACCCATTTTACCATATAGGCGTGTGTAACCGTCTTCTCCTAGACGCTGTGCTAAAAATGTCTGGAGAATTATCGTAGAGATTGACGGATTACATCACACGTCTCGGCACCAGCGATAATTGACCTCACTAAACTGCGGTCTCTGCAAAAGATGAAAATCCCATTTGGCCATATTTCTGGGCCCGTTTGGCACTGGTCACACAATTTCAGTGACATTAGCGCAGATTTCTAACCCTCCCTCCGCTGCAAAAGGTCGTCGAGAGGTTGAATCCCTGTCGCAACCTAAGCCCGCCGCGGGGAGTACATCCATCGCCAAGTACCTGTAGTGTCCAGGGCAGGGATAGGGGCATTCGCCATGAAGCCACCTGAAGCGGCGCCCAGTGGCAGCGCCGGTGCCCAGCGTGTCCGAGGGGAGAGCTGCGCCGTAATTTGGACCGGATTTTTTGCTGGTTAGGTTGGAGGTTCCACGTCTGGTCAGTCCTAGCCAACCTTAACCAAATACCAACCTCACCACCACCACATTCTCGCACCTTTCTCACAAAACCATCACCATCCACTTCACCTTCGTCTTGCTCTTCTCCTCCTCACAGCGACCTCCTCGCAACTTCTGAGCTTCCACTGCGCATCCCTACCCGCGCAGACGCCGCCTGCAGCTTTACACAAGTCATTGGCCCCTCGTCTTCCCCTCCCTCGCTCCTCTGTCCGCCTGCGCAAGCCCGCCCGCGACCCCGCACCCGCACCCGGCCACTTGCACGTTGCCCGACCACAGAGACGCGCCGGATCGGATGGATACCTGAGCCAATTCCATTGCCTTTTTGCGGTTCATTGCAGCCAGGGGGCTTGTCGAGGTACGAGTGCAATCGCCATGTGCATCTAGTGGCCTAGCCACGAGTAGCAAGAGGCGGCGCATCAGGGAAAAGAAACGCATGCTAACGGCCGAGTCTAATTCAGATCCCGCCGAGAAACCTCCTCGTCGACCCCTCCTCAAAGTTCGTGAACCGTCGTCGACCTCATCCCGCGAATATCGCCTGTTTTGGGCATATCATGGTTGAGAGGTGGCTTCTCATGATACAGTTTGGGTAGAAGCTCCGCAGCACCCGCATCCCTGTTGGCGCATCCGCCATCCCATCACCTCCCGCGTGCAATATCTGCACCCGACGCAACACAATTTTCAACCCGTCAAGGGCCAACGATCCCGATATCACAAACCAACGTGCCTCTTTGGGCTTCTTCGTCCCCGGTCTTCTGCAACCTTCATCCTCCGGCGACAAGGCCCCCAGTCGCTTTGGTCGCAGTCTAGAGTTCTAAAGGTCTAGACCGCCCGCTGCGAGCCTCCGTCTAGCTCCAAAAATCGCACCATCTGCTTCCCCTCCATCCCTCCTCTTCGTACCCATCGAATCGATCGCGTCCCGTCTCCCGATCGACAGCTCCCCGCGGTCCTTGCAAGCTGTCTCTCGTGACCTCGACGCCGCCTTATCGAATTTTGTTCTACCACCTGTTTCCCGCAGTTGGCAGAAATCCCGATCCTCCATCATCACAACTTGCTCAGCAGTCTTGCTTTGTCTCTTTTTACCTAGGTAGCTCCGCCGTGCCCTTCCGATGTCCGCCTCCGGCTCGATCCCGGCCACGCCGGACGACTCGTCCTTGAAGGAGTTTTCCACACCTGCGTCTCCAGGCTCTGAAGACTCGTCCGAACCAAGCACACCGCTCGAATCTCCCAGTCACGACAGCCCCGATGAGCTCCCGAGAAGAATGCCGTCGTTACGGTCCGTGTCTGATCCCCCCAACATGAACCCAAACTCGACGGCCATGGGTCTCTTGGGTATGGCTAGACATCCCGTGTCCACGTCGTCGAGTTTCGCCGGAAGCGGTGGTGCCTCGGTAGAAAACAGCATCATGGCCAAGGCGCGGGCGTTACATCAACAGCGAATGCAAAAAGGCGGCGGCCCAATGTCGCCTGCGGGACAGTCGCCAACGGGTAACTTGTCAAACGGTTTCCCCGCGAATCTGCGCATGCCTCCTAATATGCAACGGCCAAGCGCCGTCCCACATCCAAGGTCCGCTCCCATCCTCCCGAAACCGTCATTGAGCGAGAGGAGGGCCAAGATGGGAGGTGGTATGGGCATGAAGCTGTCTGATATGGGCGGAGCAAGTCCTGCCCCTACCACCGGCATGAGACGAACAGGTCCTCCTGGGAAGCTGTCGGACATTACAGGCGACAGGCCTGGCCAGCCACAATCGAACGGAACGGGTCCTACAGGCCAAGGGTCGAAGATGGACGATTTTAAGAAATACATCGACACTGAGAAGGGCTGGGTGACGTTTGATGGCGCTGCCACAATTACACGGACCGGAGTCAACTTTGCCAACGGCCAGACCTTCAGCATCTCACTCGACGAGGTGGAAACGTTGGCAGAGCTGGGCAAGGGTAACTATGGAACCGTCTACAAGGTGAGGCATGCCAAGAGGAGAGTTCCCCGGTTCGGTCAAGGTCTTGGTGGAAAGCCTGTTCCTGTTCAGTATTCGCAGTCGGACCCAACACCAGTAAGGCCGGCCGAGGATGCTGCCGACTCAGAAAATGCCGACGGCACAACCGGGACCATCATGGCCATGAAGGAGATGCGGTTGGAGCTTGACGATGCCAAGTTCACAACCATTCTGAAGGAGCTCGTTATTCTGCACGAATGTGTTTCACCTTACATTATCGACTTTTACGGTGCCTTCTTCCAAGAGGGCGCTGTTTACATGTGTATCGAGTACATGGACGGCGGGTCGATCGACAAGTTGTACAACGGAGGCATCCCAGAGAACGTGCTACGAAAGATCACATACTCAACAGTCATGGGTCTCAAGTCCCTCAAGGATGAGCACAGCATCATTCATCGCGATGTCAAGCCGACAAACATCCTGGTCAACACACGCGGCCAGGTCAAGATCTGCGATTTTGGCGTCAGTGGTAACCTCGTGGCCAGCATAGCCAGGACAAACATCGGCTGCCAGAGCTACATGGCGCCGGAAAGAATCTCTGGTGGCGGCTTTGCACAGGCGGGCAATGCAGACGGGTCATACAGCGTCCAGAGCGATGTCTGGAGTCTGGGTCTGACCATCATTGAGTGTGCCAAGGGCGCCTATCCTTACCCACCTGAGGTGTCATCCACCATATTTAGCCAACTGAGTGTAAGTGACTTCATATGTCATCACATGCTAGATAACTAACTGGATCAACAGGCCATCGTCGAGGGTGAACCACCGGCTATGCCAGAAGAGGGCTACACGGATACGGCCAAGGACTTTGTCAAAGGGTGCCTCCACAAGGTCCCCATGAAACGACCGACTTATGCCATGATGCTGAAGCACGCATGGCTCAGCGAATTCAGCAAACCTCAAACGATTACTGAAGAGGCGGAGGAAGGAGACGAGGCCGAGAAGGTGGCAGAAGCTGTCGGCAAGATTGACCTGAAGTCATCCACTGAAGACGCCGAGGTAGCAGAATGGGTCAACAACGTGTTGCGCCGAAAGAGAGAAGGCCTGGATAGTGACGGGCCGGTGAGACCAGCATTACACACAGCACCACTCGACACCGTCAGTCCAATCTCGAGCCCGAACAATGCATGAGTGCCGCAGGGAGGATGACAAAGCATCAAAGGAGAAAACGAACGAAAACGTTGACCCGCCAACAGAGCAGGTATCTCGTTGGTGAAACAGAAGGGATATTCTCAAGGCAGACAGGCAGTCACGGTGCAATAGATCCATGCGATGGCTCAGCTTGCAGTTCTGCCCTTGTTGACGAGACAACAAGCACTTGAATGCTTACAGGATTTGTCTATCCCCTCTGTTGGTCTACATTTGCTATTGAATTTTCCTGGAAAACGCCCTGTACACGCTTTGGGATGGTTTTAGACGGACATGGGTTGGATCTATGCATATTTCTTTTACGGACGAACAGAACTAAATAGGGGTGAGGGGGGAGGCAGTTTGGGAATGGCCAGGGCACCATATTTTTGGTTCCTCTTTTCTTTTGTCTTGTTTTCTCATGTACGTATACGAAGGGCTGGAAAAGTGAATGACACGAGAAGAAGGGATTGGAATACAAGGAGAGGGCTTTGAGGGCGACTTCGGGCTTTCATTGGGTTAAGAATGGCTGAGATGAGATGAGATGCATAGTGAGTGGGAGGATGTGTGAAGTAAGAGAAGGAGCAAGAGAAATAAATGGAAAAAGTTGAATGCTGTCGTTGTCAGTCAACATGATGAATGAACTTGTGAGTTCCGTTGATCAAGCTGGATGCGCTTTGAGGGACTCTTAGCTATGGGTCTTGCTTAAAGCCAGAGCATATTCTCAAGAGGGTCGAAAAATACACGAGGAAAAGCATCTAACGACTACTCTCCAAGGGTCAGTGCCTCGTTTGTTTCTTGGCCCGCGTGGTGGTTCCTATACTTGAGCTTGGCCTGGCTGTTGATAAACTCGCGTGTAATACACAAAGGAGATTGTCCAAGACAGGAATGCCCGCGCCAGAGTAGAACAATATAGAACATCGATCTCTCATTTCTATTCTCCTTGAACGTTTCAGTCGGGGATACTTCTCTGCCCATTTACGTTAGTAGGCCTTCAGCAGCATGATGATGGCGGTATCACCGCTCGGCCACATGCTGCGAGGTCCTGTAGTGCTTCAACTCCACGGATGAGGAAATGTTATGGCTGGTTAAAGTTCAACGGTCAGACTTTCCTTAATATGCCCCCGAAGCTGTGGGCGCCAAGTCTTACCATTGACAAGATCAATCGCAACCATTCCCCCGACAAGGAGTACTTTGCTATTGTTTACGAATTCGTCGAGGAAGGCGAAAATGATACGGCGACGGTGGGGAAAAGTTGACGAGTTCTCATGGCTTTCTGGCTTTGGGCATAATTCTTCGCCCCTAGAAAAGAATTGGAAGAGCGGAGTGCTCATCGATCTCTCGGATATTGTTCATGCTCGTGGCTTTGGATGGTCTCCGAAAGCTTCCGGGGCAAGGCCAGCAAACCGCATTTTGAGGCCGTGGCCAAGCAGAGGCTGCCGAAACTGAGAACAGAGGACCTCATACTCGCTAATAGCATTAGTACAACGGCGCTGCTCTGGTTGTGTTGAGTAGGATTGGACGTCTTGAACTGACATCCCCTACTTGCGTGGGCACATTACATCAAGCTAAGCCACCCAAAAGACTCTCAATAGATCCTAAACACCCACCATCTCAAGTCAAGAGAAGTGGCTCTTCGCTAGTCTTTAGAATATGCTCCCAGTCAGGCCCAACATGACCATCCTCAGTCGTCCTCAACCGAAGAGCCCAGAGTTCCTCAAGCACCTCGAGAGCTCTCGAGATATTTCGAAACGGGCGTTTCCGGGAATGAACATTGAAGTTTCCATCTAACGGCCTCCATCTGGTTGATTTCTGTAACTGCGCCTCCCACGATAAATAAGGGGAACAAAAGGGACGATGCGCCAACGTCGTCGACCGGAACTCTTGCAGCGCTCTCAAGAACGCCTAAAACCTCTGTGTTGATTCTGTCTTGGAGGATGGCTCGTGATATATCAACATAATCTATGTCTTATTGGATAAATGAATGGCTGTGTTGTAGGTGCTGTCGCATCTTTCGATATAGATGTATGAGAGCAGCTCCACGGTAAGCAGAGGCCACAGCCTCAAGAGTAGGAGGGGTATCATGTGGGCATTGCCAGCTTTTTAGGGCTTCCTCGATATTTAGATATTTCTGAAAGCGCGTAGCAGCCTCAGTCTCGACCGTTTCCCAGCTCAAATTGGTGGTTCGGGCAATAAAAGCAAGTATGGCCGAGGCAACGCCCAAGTAAGTATCAACTTCATCTGTAATGCCTTGGAAATATTTCGAGTCAAGTAAAGGTTTGGTGCCGAGGGTCGCACCCCCAATGAAATCATGGTATGCGAAATTTCGCAACACCCACCGGCCCTCAGAGGTGGCTTTCAGGGCATCAGGTCCTCGTCCTGCCTGGTGTCAGACCGATGTGATGAGGTGTTTGGCGCCGATCAGGTGATTATACCAACTGGAATGACTTCCCGGGCACACCTCAGAAGTTAACAGAATTAGTGAAGCAGAGAGGATAGGTTCAGTAACGGTAGGTTGGTCTTCAGGGAGGCACACTACCCTTGACCAGGCCTGCAGGGCATTGGACCGTGCCTCAAGCGATACTGTGGTGTAGATGATAAGTGATCCCTGCTGTCATTGCAATGTTTGCGAAGACAGATCACCTCCTCCGAGACCTTGGACTAGGGTACTCCATTACGGCCTGCTCGATACCTGCTCGAAGCAAGGTAACTGATATCTCAGCCAATGGCGCTGCGTAGCCAACGAAAAGCAGGCAGAGTGGGCGATTTGCAAGCAAAGAGCACAAGCGAAGAAAGGACCAATTCGACTGCTGCCGGCCTGGCAGACACTAAGTTGCGGATCTGAACGCCTAGGCGACGGAATACATCACTGACCTGGACTAGTTGTCGTAGGCGAATACTGCGAGAACTCGCGAGGAGTTATTTGAGGTTGAGCCAGGGGTAATGGCCGGCCGGCGAGCCTTGAGAGATTCCCCTGAGTCTTGAAACACAACCCAGGATGTCAGAGAAATGACTAGTTGGCCCGAATACTTATGTCCATGCCCTAGTCTTTGGCACATTAATTATCCTCGGTTGCCCCCAGCACCATGGCATAACTAGTGACGCAACCTCGGTGGTAGTCTTGAGCTTGGTCAAGAGGCTCCGTGGTCAAAGTAATGGTGTGTACTATTGCGTCTCGGGTATTCATTCTCTTTGTCAACTCTTTTGGTTTCGAGGGAGTGGGTTGTCATTCTGATTGGATGGGGGGTTACGATCTCGCACAGCGATTCTCAACATCCCGCAACCCTTCACTCTCCAAGATATATCTGAGACTGTTACCGCTCAAGGCCTTCATATGAAAGACAATTTCGCTTGGTTTGGCCCCCAAAGCATGGATGAATGAACTAAAACATGTGATCATCGTGCACTGCGAAAGTCACCCACTCTCGAGCTACCACATGCCGTGATACAAGCGCTCGACTAGGCATCACAGAGGGCCCTGGCTGGCATTTCTATATCTTATTTTGGGTCTTCAGTCCCAGGGAGATTCTGTAGTAGTTGCACACTTGCAGTGTCTAGTGTCTGACGTTACAGCAACTAGATCTATCTGAGAGGAGACACAACATAAGTTGTAACAGTTTGAGAAGGAAAATTGGAGCAATCCATTGGATGAAATCACGCTGGGCTCATAGAATATGAATCTCGCAATAACACACCCATCAAAGGTGAGCGAGCATTGAGAGAGCAAAAAGAGATTGCTCACGCTCAATCGAGATGCATTGCTCGAGTCTTTGTCAGCAACAGCAGCAACCAATCAAATATCTAAGCCCCACCCGAACGCAAATGATCATTCGGCCGAGGATCCGAAGCGCCCAGGGCCGGCCGCTTCTATCCCAAAAAGGTAATGCAGCATCTTTCACGGACTCGAAGAGTCGTCACTCCACATCATGCACGCACCTGCATGTTAGTGACGCGTTCGGCCACGTCGAAGCCGGTCGATAAATATTGTGTCCATGGTCTCTGTTGCTGGGAATGTGATACGGCACAGCTTGGAACTGAAAGCAGAGCGAAAGAGATGGACAAGAAATGAAAGACAAAACAAAGCCGAGCGTTCCACATCGAAAGGATTGGGGCACAACAGAGGCAAGACAAGACAAGACAAGACAGGTGGAACACTACGTCACAGCCTCGTTCAGCTTGTGGCCCCCGGCTCAATGCAAATTTCGGTTTTCGCATGGATGCCGGTCGGACATCCCATCAAGGTCAGTCCATGTCAGACGAGGCCAGGCGAGGCGAGTCGAGTCGAGGGCAGCAAGAGAGTCTTTGTCCTGCTCCCTCCCAGCCACTCACGCACGCAGCTGATGCTTGATCTGTGGCCGAACAATGGCTTTTTGGTGTTGGCTTACGCACCTGTTACCTAAACCACCTTTATGCTTGTAATATTCTCCAAGTACCTCCGGAGACTTCGTATAAGCTTAGCAAAGCCACCGGTTCAAAGCTAGTCTCCTGTCTCCTAGCGGTTGCCCTACGCACCAGGCTCCGTGCCTTACGAGTCTCTGATGAGAGATTCATTTCAAGCTTATCCCGTCTGGGCGGCACCTTTCCCAACGTAGGCCCCGTATCGACAAGGTGGAGCCGGGGACGCCATCCCAAGCTGCTCCCCTCGTATTGGGAAATCTCGTGGCCTTGGCCAGGGGGCCATTGAGTGGGAATGATCGCTGGGCATCTCAGCCGATGGGTCTCGAATGGGTAGCCCTACCTATTATACGCGTTCGTCGGGGTGAGACTGGCACTAGAAATGGCCGCTGACAGGTACCGCCAGCATGCGTGCAGAGGCTGTACACGATCCTCTTTGGCCCCTGGGCTGGCCCCGGGAAACGTCCTTTTTAGCTTTTTTGCTTTGCTGGTCCTCCTGTCAGAATGGGCTGGGATGTCCATCAGTGAGCTTCAACAACACGGGCCAGTCGTTCCGCTGCCCACACACACAACTTTTTGCCGTCCTTTTTGCTGTCCTGTGCATACACGCACCACTCTGGGGCCCATCATCCTGTCTTGTCTTGCCCTGCCTCTGTTTTTTATCTCTCACCTCTCTTCTTTTCACCTTCTGGATTCACACACAACCTTGGGTTCAGTTATATCCGATCCGTCCACTCGCTTGTAAAGTGCCTACACCTACCTAAACTACAGTACCTACAGTAGCTCCTTCCTTCCCCTGGTTTCCCGCCCGCCGCTCTTTAGCCATCCCGGCCGCTCCGCTCAAGTTCAGGCGCCGCCCCCCTCCCTTCCTCCGCCCTTTGCCGTCATCCATCCCATCCCATCAATCCAATCCTTTCTTGGTCACCTTTCTTGGTCGTCCGTCTCACTCTCCTTCGACGCACGTCTCGCCTTCTCGTCGCTTCATCCCTCCTCATGAAGCTCGATGCGCATCGTCGTCGTTGAGCTCATCGTCGCTCACTTCTCTCTTTCGCCATGCGTCTGACATGGGGATCGGAGCCTAGGCTCGGGGCCGGCGCGCTCATGGCGACTTTGCTGATGATGCTCAATGGCCTCCTCGCCGCCGCCTACGAATTGAATCCTAACTCGACTTGTACGTTGCGCCCTGCCCTGACTTGATGTTCAAGACTGTCCTGGCAGGCTAACATTTGAACCCTCT
The DNA here is from genome assembly GCA_027569015.1 of Ascodesmis sphaerospora. Taxonomy (NCBI): domain Eukaryota; kingdom Fungi; phylum Ascomycota; class Pezizomycetes; order Pezizales; family Ascodesmidaceae; genus Ascodesmis; species Ascodesmis sphaerospora. The sequence continues at coordinate 121,687 of JAPPUR010000052.1, read as the reverse complement.
CCAGCTTCCATCAAGTCCATCGCAAAGGACATTGCCGCCGACTTGGTCAGCATGTATCACGGCCATGAGCCTGGCGGTACCCCAGGGTTGCTCCCCGAGCCTTACTACTGTACGTCGTTTCTTCAACCCTTGTGCCTCGGTGCTAATCGCTCTCACAGGGTGGTATACTGGTGCCATGATGGGATCCCTCATCGATTACTGGGCCTACACAGGCGACGACGAATACGTTGCTCTCACCAAGCAGGCACTGCTCTTCCAGGTCGGCGACCACAACGATTACATGCCCCTCAACCAGACCAGAACCGAAGGAAACGACGATCAGGGCTTCTGGGGTCTCTCCGTCATGTCCGCTGCCGAATACAATTTTCCTCATCCTGAACCGGATGAGCCGCAATGGCTCGCCCTCGCCCAGGCCGTCTTCAACACCCAAGCTGCTCGTTGGGATACAGAGCACTGTGGCGGTGGTTTACGATGGCAGATCTTCCAGGTGTGTATAATTCTTGGTCAATTCTTAAGCTTTCCTTGTCTTGCCTGTCAGGTTCCGTGGCGCTGTCTGAGCGCTTCTAGATCCTGGCCACCATCGCTGTACATGGTGTGGATGAAAGCTAATCAGCCGCCATTCTTGGATTTAGTGGAACAACGGTTACGACTACAAAAATTCCATTTCTCAAGCATGTTTCTTCGCCTTGGGCGCGCGTCTCGCCCTTTTCACCGGCAACAGCAGTTATGCAGACTGGGCCGAGACCACCTATGACTGGATGGAAAAGGTCAAATTCATTGACCCCAAGTCATTCTACGTGTATGACGGCGCTCATACTGGAAACTCGTGCTCCAAGATCGTGCCGTACCAGTTTTCGTACAACGCTGGCGGTTTCATCCTCGGCGCTGCCGCCATGTACAACTACACCGAGAGCCAAGTCTGGAAGGATCGCCTTGACAACCTCCTCGAAGGCGTCAAGATCTTCTTTGCGGGTCCCGAAAAGAACATCATGTCAGAGGTCGCCTGTGAGCCCGTCAAACTTTGCAACCTCGATCAGCAGTCTTTCAAGGCATATCTGAGCCGATGGCTAGCTGTCACTACTCAGTGGGCCCCATACACTGCCGACATGATCATGCCTCTCCTGCGAACCTCAGCTGTCGCCGCGACGAAGGTCTGTACCGGAGGAAGCAACAAACGAATGTGTGGTCTTTACTGGACCAAAGACAAGTTTGAAGGTACCACGAGTGTCGGCCAGCAAATGGCCGCTTTGGAAGTCACTCTTTCGTGCATGATCGAGAGTCGACCCGCCCCCTTGACACAGGATACTGGAGGCACAAGTAAGGGTGACCCAGGTGGTGGCTCTGCGGATATTGGACGTACAACCCCTGAAGTCAACTGGGACCCTATCACCGGAGGAGACAAGGCAGGAGCTTCAATTCTCACAATTCTCCTCGCTGTTGGCCTTGTGGCCTTTACGGTTTGGATGTTCCTCGACGAGACATCAAACAAGGGCGTTGTTCCTCAGTTCCAGGGCTTCTCATCGTCGGTTGTCGCTGCGGTTACCACTCTGGCTGCTGGTGGAGGTCTCGCCGCGGCCCTGGGTTTCAGGCGCGAGAAGGACGAGGTCCGCGAAAAGCCCAGCACCATATTCCAAACGACCGGTGACCACAGTTCTCAGACAAGCGGTGACAAGCATATGGCTGTCGAGCACCAACCGGTTCCTATTGGGGCTATTCGCAGCGGAACCCCGGGTCAGCATCGTCGAGTGTCCAGCATGCCTCTGGGATGGCCACATAACCCAACAATGAGAGGAAGCGCCGCATATGATCCTGACAGTATCCATCCGGGGTCAGGCCGACAGTCGCGGGTAGATTCCGAGCGAGGAGAGTCGAGCAGCACCCCTAGCAGCTCTAACGAGGCCAACCGAAGCTACATCCCCCACGAGATCCCAGTAGGAGCCGCTCTTCCTCTGTTTGACGACCCCGATCAAGCGTTCGATGGGAATGGAAAGGCTCCGTCTAGCGTGCACACTGCCGAGCCTGCCAGTAATGTGGTCGAAAATAACAATAAAGCCGTGGCAGTTGGTGGTGAGAATACGACAGTGCCCAGCCCCGAACAGGGAGACACATCAGCCAGAGCGGAAGCGACTTCATCTGCAGAAGAACAGACTCGCCCTGCTGAGGCTCCTCAGAAAGACAAGGCGGGCTTACCGGAGACGATTGGAGTAGCACATTAATTATTGGAATACGTCAGACAACCAGTCAACTGTTTGAAAATCTTCAGGACTACGAGTTTTGGGTGATGTTGGACGATCAAGCAGGATCATAACGGACTTACTACTACTACATCTACATTCATGGACGGCGTTCAATGGTCAGGGCGCAAATTGGCAGGCAGCCTGTGAAACAGGCTTTGAACAATATATACATACGGCTGTTCACATGCATTGGCAGGCCGTTAGTCGCATCAACAATAAGGGGTTATATCATGGCATGGGTATAACTGTCTCAGCCATTACTGTCCTTTTCTGGAAGAGAATCAAATATATGGGGATTGAAGTTTGATGGCCACATTGATATCAGTCAACGAGTGTGATGGGGCAGATCGTAGATGCACCCTTAGCTCTGTGTTTTCATAATCTATCGCTCCCTATCTAGCCACTGCAAGTTTTGCCCTGCTCTCCAAGCATGATGGTTGTTTCGTACTCAGCCAGATTTGTGGTAGGTCTCCCAAATAGCCTCCTTCTCCCGCTCTAGAAATTCGTCAAACGAGCTGAGAGGAATCCCCCACTTCTTCACCTCCTCCAAGCTAGTAAGCTTTCCCATGTCCCGCATAATAAGCTGCCCAGTAATGAACGGGTTGGTGTCCTTCTGGGCGTCGATCTCCTCGTCAGTCAGGAAGTTGGTCTTGAGCTCCCGGCCCACGGCCTTAGACAGCTTCTCCATGACCTCATCCGGTGTGAGCCATTCATCAGCGTACAGGATCTCCTTTTCGTGAAAGCGTTCCGGGTTCAGGAGTGCTTCGCCGCCGAACCTGCCGATCGTGACCGTGTCGACCTTGGGAAGGAGGGTTGTGGGTGTGAGTGCCGTCGTCCAGACTCCCTCGTTGACGAGACTCGGGTACATCATGACAAAGGGCTCGAAGTAGTTTGCCATGAAGTTGCCGGGGCGCAAAATGGTCCAGTACTCAAAGCCGGCGGTACGGGTTTCGATTTCGATGACTTGCTTGTTTCTCATGACCGTGTCGACGAAGGTACCGGGCTTCAGAGCCGCAAGCTTGTCAGGCTCGTTCGCGCTGAACCCGCTGGAAAACACAGCGTGCTTCACACCAGCCGCCTTGCCGGCGCTGTAGATGTTCTTAGCCCAAGTCCTCTCCTTAGTCAGATCTGTGAAGTCGGGCATGAGGACCAGGAAGATGGCAGTGCAGCCAGCCATGGCCGTCTCGATAGCTTCCTTATTGTCATAGTCACCGGGAGTGAGCTTGACTCCGATGGACTCCAGGTCGTGGGCTTTCTTGGAGGTTGGGTCCCGAACGAGGGCGTGGACTTCGACGTCCTTTGATCGAAGGTAGCGAGCTACAGCACCACCTTGGCAGCCAGTGGCACCACAAACGAAGACTGTAAGATCAGACATGGTGAGTGATGTTGGTTGATTTGCGTGGGAGTATAAAGTATAGGTGTCTCTGCCTTCAAGCAACAAAAGAGGACTTGTTTAAGTTTAGGTAAATTGCTGTTGATGCGTTCTAGGTATTCTATGTTCCTAGTCGAAAGATGACGGTCTTTATATCAAAACCCCTTTAGATGACACCGAAGCCTCACCAATTTCATCTAAAGGGCATTTCTAATGGACCTCCGCCGGCCAAGGTCCGCTATTCCCGGCCCCGGCGGTTGTAGGTGCCGAGTCACCTTCACCGGGCGGAGTTCCGCCCAGACCCATTTTTCCGGCGCACCTCCACTCTAAGCCCGATCTCTCACTCGCAAGTCTCACCTCAATCCTTCAACATCAAACACGACGCGTGCATCTCAGCCGCAGAGACTCTAGCATTTCCTTTCTTCACATTCTCCGCATGTCAAAGTCTCCGCTGCGGACTTTTCCCCCCCTATGTCTCTCACCGCTCGGGAACGCCGCAACCCTCCTCCACGGCGGAAGTCGTGCGCCGCCTGCACAAAGGCCAAGCGGCGCTGCGACTTTGCAGTACCGGCTTGTCTCCGATGCTCCCAGAGATGCATCCCCTGTCATTACCCTTCGCGAACTCCGCGGGTGCAGACCACGACGACGAATTCGTCAAGTTCACCAGAGACCATCATGCCCGGCCTGCTGACGAATGAGCCGGCATCCTCTACGCCCCCGGCTGTAGGTCAACTTGATGGACCCATCGTGGATGACTTCAATGCTGTCATTGCGGATATTGATACCAACTTTAATGAACTGGCGTCTTTTGATGTTCCCCTTGACGAAGCCACTTTGGACCTCATCCAGCCGTCTTTAGAGCTGTCACCCCCATCTACCAAGGAGTTTGGTGCAATCCCAGAAGCCGTCACAAATCGCCTCAAATGGTCAATAACAGAGATCCAAAAGGCCCCTTCGACTATGGTCCTCGAGAATCAGACCCCCTGGTGTCATGCTCTCCTGTACAAAAATGAAATGCCACGATCAATGCAGGGTAAGCTTCACGTCTACTCCTTCGAGTACTTAACTAATGCCTTCTGCAGATGCACATGCAGCCTGTGCACTTTATCTCGCAAAGAACCGAGTAAATTCCCCCTTCATCTTTCGTAGCATCGAGACTCGCGTCGACGATCTCCTATCATCACCTCCGCCCGTGACGCCGTTCGAGTGCCTTGCGCACACACAGGCTCTCATTCTGTACCAAATCATCCGGCTCTTCGATGGCGACATTGGTGCCCGTGCATCTGCAGAACGAATTATCCCCGCTATAGAGTCCTCGGCGATGACCCTGTTTTCACATGTACAATTTGACCTGGATCGGACGTCCACATGCTCCCTCCCCCTCTTCCCGATAGCCCCAACCAAGACATTCTGGATGGACTGGATTCTCCAAGAGTCTCTTCGACGCACGCTACTGTTCACATTTTATTTTATGCAGATCTACCGCATCATGGCCGGTTACAAAGGACTGCAGTGTGATGGGAGGATGGGGCTATGTCACTCCTGGACCCTGTCAGCGCATCTATGGAATGCGCGTTCTCCGTTAGCTTTTGCAGAGGCCTGGATGAACAAGAAGCATTTAGTAGTGACAGATGCGCTGTTTGGCAAGGTTCTCCAGGAGGCGATGGCCCATGATATAGACGTGCTTGGGCGTATTTTCATCTCGTCCCTTCTGGGGGTGGATGAAGCGGAGGGATGGTTTGCGAGTAGAGGTGGGAAACTCTAGTCCTGAGATGAGACATGTATAAAAGAGAGGGATTGACCGATAAGGCCGAAGTCACCGGTGTAGACGAGTTTAATTGAGATACCTGCCCTGAACAAGACCAAAACTATTATCTAGTAGAATGAAAGCTTAGAAAGCTATGAGAATTATCAGCCTCGGACATTATTACTTTCAAGGTGACTCCCCTCGACGAGCATCCCTATGGGAATTATTCGAGAGTCAGGGGCCCCTGTCGACATAGCCAGAATTGGTAACACTAAGTAACAAGCAACAGCGGGTTTAGCTCAGTTGGGAGAGCGTCAGACTGAAGTCAAACTTCAATCATCCGATATCTGAAGGTCATGTGTTCGATCCACATAAACCGCAAACATTTCTTTTTGCGCTTGCTGACGATCCAGCTCAGCTGTGAAGAATCAGCTAGCCATCTATTTTTAGAATTGTACATTTAACTTTAACTTTTGCCTCACAGGAAGGAACCTGATCGCTTTTCTCAATTACTTGCCCAAAGAAAGATGCTCGTAAACGGCCCGGCATCGGCCCAGATTCCCAATCCGCTCACTCCCTGGACCCTGAAATAGTTAACGAAGTGTCATTCAAGAACCACCTCTTGATTCATAAAGATTAAGTAAACTAACGGGATCCAGTAGTTCGTGTTGAAATCCGCCAATGACCTCGACGAGGTCGTCCGATTCATGGGTCGAATGGGGCGGCCGGAGGTCGGCGGATAGTAACCCCGGTCTCATTCGCGATCCTGTGCCCAAGTTTATCAAGGTCCATGTCTTACATCCCCTTTAAAGCATCGGCGATAGCCTCCGTGACAGATGTGCCACTTCTCGTGCCTCGCCAACCCCTCCTGAGGTCTAGTCACCATGTCTTTTCAAGGACTCGACACGAGCCCCTCTCGCGGGGATCGCGACAATGCCTCGTTCCTCTCTCCTATCGCATACGACGACGATGCTTCATCAATCCACACCCGCAGCGACCAGGACACGGATAGTGACGACGATGAGCTTATTTCCCGTGCCAGGAATAGCCGGGAGCTTCGCGCCCACGATCGCATCGTTTTGATGGAGGAGGAAGATATTGATCGACTTGTCACCGATACTAGAAAAAAGCAAGAAAGAGAGCGTCGTGGCTCCGGACTCGCCGTACCCAACTTGAAAAAGATGTTTGGACGCCGAGGAAGCAATTCAGGCACTTTTCAGCTTAACAGCTCGACCGAGGATCTTGTGTCCGAAAAGAGAAGTGCTCGACGTCAGAGGAGACAGAAGAAGCGCGAGAAGCTAGTAGAGGATGCGCAACATGGAGAAGATGGACAGTTGATGTACGAGATGGAAGAGGGAGGGATGAAGGAAGGCAGTTCCACCGGGGAGAGCAGTGAGAGGGATGATAGCGATGAGCTTGATCGGCACCATCTCAATCTCATCGCCGAGGCCAAGGCCCAGAGGCGTCGCAGCTGGCGCCGCTGGGTCTTTATCCATTCCCTCATTGCAATTGGCTTTGCGATCCTTATCTTGATGGCATGGAAGCTGTCCAAGAATCGCAAGGTCAAACCCCTGAAGCAGGCGCTGGTGAGCAACGGTACCGCGCTCTTCGCGCCCACGAGCCTCATCATCAGCTTGGATGGTTTCCGCGCCGACTTCCTCCAGCGCGGCCTGACACCAACGCTGAACTCGTTCATCGCAGAGGGCGTGTCGCCAAAGTGGATGCATCCTTCTTTCCCCTCCGTCACGTTTCCGAACCACTACACACTTGCGACTGGTCTGTATCCCGAGTCCCACGGCATTGTTAGCAACACATTCTGGGACCCCGATCTTCAGGCTCAGTTCTTCTATACCGATGCAGACCGTAGTCTGGATCCCAAGTGGTGGGAAGGAGAGCCATTCTGGGTGACAGCCGAGAAGCAAGGAGTGCGAAGTGCCATCCACATGTGGCCCGGAAGCGAGGCGCATGTGCTACACAAGGACCCAAGCATTCTGGACAAGTTCAACCACAAGGAGACGCTTGACAACAAAGTCTCGAGGATCATGCAATTTCTTGATATGCCCGGTCTAGAAGACAAGACGGTAGACATCAAAGATACGCGGCCTCAGCTGATTGCCGCCTATGTGCCTCACGTTGACTCCAACGGGCACAAGTTTGGTCCTAACAGCACTGAGATCCGTGATACCATCGAAAAGGTGGATACCATGCTGAGCAACGTCTTCAAGGGTCTTGAGGAGAGAAACCTGACAAAGATTGTCAACGTCATTGTAGTGTCGGATCATGGCATGGCAACGACTGATATCTCCCGGTTGATCCAGCTCGAGGACCTCATCGATATCGACAAGATCGAGCACATTGACGGGTGGCCGTTGTACGGTCTACGCCCCAAGAATCTTGATGACCTTCAGGGACTCTATGATCAGCTCAAGGAAAAGTCCAAGTCGAACCCAAATTACGAAGTCTATCTTCGAGACGTCGACATGCCTGAGCGATACCACTTCTCCAAGCATCACCGCATCGCTCCCCTGTGGGTGGTACCAAAAACAGGTTGGGCTATTGTTACCAAAAAGGAGTTTGATGTCAAGGAGGGGCTGAAGAAGAAGCTCGTGTACCACCCCCGCGGTCTTCACGGTTACGATCATGAGCATCCGCTGATGCGGGCCATTTTCATCGCTCGCGGCCCTGCATTCCCGCACCCAGCAAACAGTCAAGTTGACGTGTTCCGTAAGTCAAGACCCGAGAAAACCGGCAGTTTCGTAACTAACTGGGCACAAACAGAAAATATCGAGGTGTACAACATGCTGTGCGACTCGGTCGGCATCGAGCCAGCTCCCAACAACGGTACCCTGCGACTACCGCTGAAGCCCGTTGGTCTGCACAAGCCTGAAGAGATGCCGGAGGAGCCAGCAGACCCCGTGTCCACGCATGAGGCAGAGTCGTCTGGGTCCAAGGAGCCGGCTCGCCCAACCATTCCAGAAAAGCCGTCGCAACCTACGCGACCAACAGTCCCTGAGAAGCCGAAGCAACCTGAACGGCCAACGGTGCCGGTGGCGCCGTCAAAGCCGGCAGAGGCCAGCGTGTCTCAGGCGTCCACGAAGTCGGCAAAGCCTTCAAAGTCGGCAGCTCCATCATCCAAAGAGGGTGATGAAGATGAGGACAGTGATAGCGACAGCGACGACGAGGACGAGGATGAAGAAGAGGAGGGATGGTGGGATTGGATTACTCACAAGGTGGGCAAGGTCTGGAACAAACTGACCGGAGAAGACTCGGATTAGTGTTGCTTTTGTGGATATGGATAGATGGCTGTACTGTAATTACTGGCGTTTGGATGGATAGCGACTGATATTTTCAAGCGGCGTTTGAGGCCTAATGTAGAGCTGGGCGGATGGTCCAATATACCCAGCATGGATACACGATTTCAACCCTCCTGCCTCTTCTCCATTTTTCCCTCCCTCAGAGACGTGTCATTGCAGGCAGCAGCGGCGCCCGTGGCCTGACGGCAGTGCACATTGGGAGCCTGCCTTGCGAGGTTGACTTGCAGTGTCTGTGGTTGGTGGGGGTTGGCCACCTATGGCTGAGCTGAGTCTTGGGCGCACGCATAGGCGTAGGCGAGGAGGTTGAAAGGGCATGATTCATAGGTTGCCTTGATATGCAGGCGAGCCGTCAGTCCTCTGAAAAGGGATAAAATACGGAGACGGCATAGCATCTTGACATTCGACAGGCCAGGCAGGTATCAGACACTTGGAGGGAGAGGCGAAGCATGATGGTGAATGACAACAGTGAGACGTCGTTGACGAGGAGATGGCTACAAGAGAGTTAGCGAAGAAATGTAAAAAAGGCTTTTTCGTAAACGTGAATGTACCAAAACCACGGCATTAGAGCAATTAATTCCCTACGAGGTGTGTTTTTTCGACCTCGAACCAGAATCTGACGCCCTTTAATTGCCTCCCGTCGGGTGCTGCCCGTCCCCCGCCATCAGCTCTCCAGCTCCAGCCGGGCAACCAAAAGCTGCAGCAGGCCCAGGGTCTCCTCCCCCACTAGCCGCACCCTCGCACCGGGTCAACCACTATAACTCCCCACGCTCCAATCCAATTGATCTCTCCTCCGCACCTGCTGCAGCGCGACGCGTGACGCGGCTCTAGCTCCTTCCACACCACCGGGTACAGCACCTACAGCGATTACCTACACATTCATCAAACCTACCCGGAAGGTGCCCGGCTTTTTTCAAGCATCCACCATCCTTCAATATTCAGCTCATCAGCTCACCAAACAACAAAGAGGGGAAGAAGGGAAAGGAACGTCGGTTCGCCTGGGCTGTGTCTCGCCTCCGTTCATTCATTAATCTACCGATCGCAACAGCCTGCCTGCTCTTTGTTCCACACATCCGTTGTCATTGGTGCACACCTCATACTCTTGAGTACCGTGCCTTCCAGAACTGGACCGGATAGTACCTCCCCTCCTCTGCCAACACCCATGGGCGGCTCCTTGCCTCGTTTGGTCCGCCCTCTCTCTGACCGACCGGTGCCTGGCGTGCCTCGTTCTGCATCACATTGGATCCCAACCTGAACCCATCACATTCATCACATCCCTGGTGTGCTGTCCTGCTGCTGCTGCAGGCGTCGAGCGCAAACAAAAGATGGCTGATGCCGATGGCGCTTCCATGAGCGTCGACGAGATCAATGAGGAGTTGACCATTCAAAAGGTCATTCTCGACTCGCTCGCCGACCAAGATCTCGCACAGGTTGAGGACATGAGAGAAGATGCCCGCCAGGAGATCGCTCGTCTAAAGAAGCTCCTCCACGCCGCCAAGAAGCAGCAGCCGCAAGAGACTACGCCTGGTAAGTTGGCACAGCCTGGTTCACCCCCCCGGCCCTTTTCACGATACACAGTTACCGCGGGGATCGCTGCTCTGAAGGCTGACTGACTGACTGACTTTTGATGTGTGCAGAGCCTCAACCTACCACGCCCGCCAGAAATCAAGAGGCATCCCGGTCTGTTTCAGGTACGGGCATCCGTTTGTTCTCTGTTTTCTTGTCTCAGTACCCATACCGTTGCCCGTCATTCATCCATAATTTGCCTCACCCTGCCTCTTAACCTTGACTCTACCCATCTCCGTCGCATCTGTTCCTGTAAACCCTCCATCCATTTCTTATTCCACCTGTCTCTTACATCTCTCTCCCTTCCCTGAACACTGCCCAAAGGACGTCTCAAAGGACCTAGGCTGAGCTGGTCCATCCGACGCACAAAGACGCTTCAGAGCCTTATCCTTCTTTGCCTTGCCCTGCCTTTCAACCCACACAAGCCACATTTTCCCACTGCACAGACAGCTATTTCACTCAACTTTGACTCGAGATTCTGTCCTAAAACAGGTGGCATCGCCATCTGATATTCCACCTCTCACTTGACTCCTTACTGACCTTGCTCCTTAAGAATATCGAAAGCCTGGGGATCGCCAAGTCATGTACACGCCCTCAGCAAACAACCAAGGCTTCAGCGAGCTCGGATCATACTCGTTGCCTAATCGGAAACGGGGTGTTGATTCCGCTCGTCTCTCTACCCATGGAGCACAGCCCAAGACACGCAGGGTGTCTCCGATGCCGTCTGGAGATCCATTTGCTACCGCTCCAGCCCAGATGGACTTTAGCCAAATAGACTTTATTGACCTTACTGGGTAAGCTACCTGTCTCACAGGCCAATCCTCAAGGATGTAAATTGATGCAATCTAACTAGGGACGACGATGATATCGGGTCTGAAATCGTTGCTCAGCAAATCAAGGCCGAGAAGCAAAGAGACCAGGAAAGGGCAGACCTGGAGTATGCGCTGATGCTCTCCCAAGGATCACCAGGTCCGGCTTTGACCAACGTGTCTCCTCACAACAACGCTTTCACAAGAATCATGAACAGTCAACCGCCAGCTGCCAGCTCACAGGGCTTTGACTTTGACTTTGCTGATGACTGGAGCGCAACCCCTGGACCATCCAACCGAACACCAGTACCAAACGTCGAGAATTCCAGCCTCTTCATCCCGGGTGCTTATGATGCAAGCTGGGATGACCCGTTTGCCTCGGGGCCCTCAACCAGCTCCACTGTTAGAAGCAACGGGGTTCACAGCACGGCAGGAACCGGCCCTCCGAACACGCCTTATGGGAACGTCCAAGGAGGTCGACCTATTAAGAATGAGTCGGCGCTTATGTCAGACTTCGCTGACAGTCTTGCGATGGCTGAAGCTGCCCCCCTCGGCTCAAATGTCTCCCAACCCGGATTTCCTGCCTTTGGACACCCTAGCAACCCTTATTCTAATGGAATTATACACCGTGGCGCCCCTTGGCCTGATGTTCCAACCGTCCCTAGTTCGTCCTCGGGGCATGCCTCGTCTCTTGCTGATATCATCACCAAAACGAACATGTTCGACTATACCAGTGGCATGGATAGCTATGGGAACCCATTGCCCGAACGACTGTCGGACTTTATCCAAGATGCCTACCATGACCCTAGAATGACTGACAAGGACCTGGACAATCTCCTCCAGAATATTCGACCTGACATGGACATTCCGGAGATGAATCGAGACGGTACACCGGCTGGATTAAAGCGACCACTGTACCCCCATCAGGAGCTCGCTCTAACCTGGATGAAGAAGATGGAGGCGGGGTCGAACAAAGGTGGTATTCTTGCCGACGACATGGGTCTGGGAAAGACCATCTCGACCCTTGCGCTGCTTCTGTCCCGTCCAGCAACCACTCGCCCCAAGGTTAGTCATGCTCTTTTTATTCAATTCATAGGTATCCCTGCTAACTTGCTAGACAACCTTGATTGTCGGACCCGTGGCACTCATTCGCCAGTGGGAGGAGGAGATTACCACCAAGACGAAGCTTTCTCATCGTCTTTCGGTCTTTGTATACCACAACCGCAGGACTACAACCGACGAGCTGCTCAAGTACGACGTGGTTTTGACTACTTACGGCACAGTTGCGCAGGAACTCAAGAAACTTGACAAGTACATGGAGGACAACCGTGGTCGAAACATTGATATGAACGACAGGACTTTGCTCGTCAAGTGTCCTCTACTGCACCCAGCAAAGGCCAAGTTTTACCGCATTGTCCTCGACGAGGCGCAGTGCATCAAGAACAAAGACACCAGAACCGCCAAAGCGTGTACCCAACTGCGAGCGACGTACCGATGGTGTCTCACAGGAACTCCTATGATGAACGGAGTCCTGGAGCTCTACTCGTTACTGAACTTCCTAAGGATCAAGCCGTACAGCCAGTGGGAGGAGTTCCGCCAGGCGTTTGGTATTCTCTTTGGTCGGAACGGTGATCCGAAGAGCGTCGCAATGAAGAGACTGCGAGCTCTTCTCCAAGCCATCATGCTTCGACGCAAGAAGAATTCAGAACTCGATGGAAAGCCCATCCTGAAGCTCCCCGAAAAGACTGAAGAAATTGTCTATGCGGAATTGTCGCCCGAGGAACGTGACTTCTACGCCCAGCTGGAAAAGAATGCCCAGGTGCAGTTCAGCAAGTACCTCCGCGCCGGAAGCATTGGAAAGAACTATTCCAACATCCTGGTTCTCTTGCTTCGAATGCGTCAGGCATGTTGTCACCCACATCTGAACCTCGATGTGGACGACGCGGCCCCAAATTCGACCATCTCAAACGAAGAGAAGGAAGAGTTGGTCAGGTCTCTGGATCGGGCCATTGTGGAGCGAATCAAGGGCATAGAAGGCTTTGAATGCCCCATTTGTTATGATGCTGTCCCGTGTCCCAGTTTCTTCATTCCTTGCGGACACGACAGCTGTAGCGAATGTCTTGTTCGCATTGCCGATAATGCCTCAACGCTCAATCTGCAGGAAGGGAGTGAGAGTAGCCGGGCTAAGTGCCCCGTGTGCCGTGGCCCATTCGACCCCAGCAAATGCTTCTCCTACGACATCTTTCAGAAGATTCACATGCCCGAGTCAGTCGTGGAGAAGCCCGACGAAGAAGGCCAAGAGGAGGACGCTTCATCAGATGATTCGGAAGAATCAGAATCGGATTATTCCTCAGATGACGAGATCGACCACAAGGGGAATCTGAGGGATTTCATCGTTAACGATGAGTTCTCGGACGAGGAAGATGCCCAGAAACCAACAAAGGCCAAGAAGAAGAACAAGGGCAAAGGGAAAGGCAAGAAGAAGGCACCTGACATCAAGCCTTCGATGCTCAAGACCCTTCGCAAGGAGGCTTCCAAGAACCGTGATGCGTACAAAAAGTACATGCGATACTTGCGCAAGACGTGGGAGCCGGCGGCCAAGGTGACGGCGTGCATGGATCTACTGAAGCAGATCAACGAAACAGGAGAGAAGACGATCGTCTTTTCCCAGTGGACTCTATTGCTTGATCTCCTCCAGGTGGCCATGTCTCACGAGGATCTGGCAAAGCCAGAGAGATACGACGGGTCCATGTCGGCCACACATCGCAACATCGCAGCCCGTAACTTCCGGGATCGAAAGGACGTCAAGGTGATGCTGGTGTCTCTCCGAGCTGGCAATGCAGGTCTGAACCTGACGGCAGCGTCGCGAGTCATCATCATGGACCCCTTCTGGAACCCGTACATTGAGATGCAGGCTGTTGATCGTGCCTATCGAATCGGCCAGCAGAAGGAGGTGAAGGTGTACCGCATCTTGACGAAGGAGACGGTCGAGGACCGAATTGTGGCCCTGCAGAACCAGAAAAAGGAGATTGTCGAAGCAGCCCTTGACGAGAACGAGGGCAGACAGATTGCGCGCCTGGGCACGAGCGAGCTCAAGTTCCTCTTTAATACGCGCTGAGGGACCAGGGCGACGTCGACGACTCGCCGACAACAGACGAATCATGACCACTTACACCAAGCAGCGTCATGAGGATACACAGATTTGTTTTACTGCATGGTTACCACATTGTGTGACGAAACCACGGATCGGGAAACACGGACAGGGACAATGGATGCTTTAGACGGCAACGGAGTTGTGGTCCTGACCTCGGCCTTGTGAGAGAGCCACACTACAGAGGCAGTTTTAGGTTGACTGGGCTGGGTATTATTTAGCACGGGGAGCACATGGGAAATTATGATTGACGACAATGGCATCTTCAGGGATGGGTTGGAATGGTATTTAGTGATATTGATTTTTCAAGATGGATGGCGTGGCTGAACAGCCTGCAAAGATGGTCTAGAGCAGATGAGATACCGGCGAATTAGAGCAAACGGACATGTTTTTTTTAATAATTGAAACATCATATGAATGAGAATGGTCAAGTCTACAGTAGGCATGCCTGGAACAGGTGTATTCTCTTGGAATAGCTGATATGCGGAAAATGGGTATATCCCCAACTGGTATGTATGCTAAAAGTAACTATGCCCCGGATTTAATCTTGCCAAACGCCATTGAAACCGCTTGAACCACTACTTTTCATGTCCCATCATAGGCCCCTGATGCCTATAGGTTGCTCATCACTTGGGAAACGCCCTCTTGGCCTCGCGCTGGACAATGTCCTGCAGACTCGCCGGCTCCGAGGTGGTGTCAGGGTTCCACTCCCACTCCTGTCGTAGGGTCTTACCCTCGACCTGAGAGGTGCTCGTGACGAGCAGCTTTGGCTCGCGCGTGAGGGTGAAGCGCATCTCGAACTCTTCCTTATCGGCGTCGCGGATGGAGTCGCCCTTAATGCTCTTGACCCATCGGGTGCTTGAAGGAGATGAGGCGAGCAGAGAGCGGAAGTGCTCGGCTAGGACACGGGCGGTGGCGGTGCTGAGGTAGTCGTGTAGGGCGTCCGGGGTCGGGTATCCCTCTCGGAAAGGGGCGCAGATGCGGGCGATGAGCGAGTTTGGAGGGGTGGTGACTTGGTAGTAGGTGGCAGTGACGGGGAAGAGAAAGGTGCGGCCGCGGACATCCATGACGGCACCGGGGGCGAGGGTGAGCCTGAGGTTGAAGTCGATGGGAGGGATGATATTGCGGACCATGGTCCCCGGAACCGAACTCGAGGGCGCCCTTGAGTCCGCAGGGTCCGGATCCGAGACCCGGGGAGTCAGCAGGATGAAGTTGGCGGGGAGGCCGGCGTGCCGGAGAGACTGGACGATGCGGCCGACGTAGGTGGTGGCATTCGTCAGATGGCGGTAGTGCATGAAGTAGGCGATGACGGGCCGGACGAGGGTGTGTATATTCTGTCCTCGCGTGCGGGTGACGTGAGGCGGTATAGGACGTGTCCTGATGAGCTCGGCATGCCGATGAGCCGAGGTGAGGAGGATGTGAAGTGAGATGGACGCCATCTCGGCGAGGTGGTTATCAGGTAGAGACTCATCCAACAACGGCTGTGAACCCAGAGGCACGAGCTCAATGGTCAGCTTGGACTTGGACGCGGGATCCAATTCGCACGTCAGACGGGAGCCATCGGGCTTGACATCGTATGCAGCCAGATTACGAGCCTCGCGTCTGATCTCGTACCAGAGCTCCTGCGAGAAGATGGTGTTGCGAGCCTCGAGGACTCGCGCCTCCAGGGGGGCGTCGTCTGTCGTCTGCGCGGGGAGGGCAGAGCGGCCTGTGACTTTGCCATCTTTCTCGAGGGTCACGACGAGCCGTTCTGACACGCCGCCTAGTCGGCCACAGTCGAGCTGGACTGCGCCGTCATCTCCTCTCCGCATAGGAGCTAGACCGTTGTTTCTGAAATCGGATGCAGCTGTTCATCATGTGAGCAAGAGGCCAGTAGCAAAAGTGTACAGGACCAACCTTCTGAGAAGCCAAATCGAACACCAAGAGTGTGCCTCTCCTTGGGGACCCTTGATATAGACCACCCATTCTTCTGAACCGCCACAATCTCCTCCCAGTACCTCCCCTCGGCGGCAATCTCCTTCTGCAGGAACTTGCAGGCCTCCTCGGCGGCGTCGCGCGTCTTGTTAACCTTCATGATGGTCCACCCCACGGCCACGTCCTCGTGATCCTTGGCCTTTGCCGGCGACACGGTCGGGTCGTCGAGCTTGTCGAAGCCCATTGTTCCTATGCCCGCAATGTCGCGCAGGCCCTGCGACAGCGTGACGCCGGCCTGCGTGGGGTTTTGCTTGGAGATGAGGAGGGAGAGGAAGTCGAGAGTGAGGAAGGCTGTGTTTCCAGCGATGCTGCGAGAGAAAGAGATTAGCGTGTGTCGCACATGTATAGACAAAGGTAGACTTGCTCAATGTTCCTCAACACCTCCATGCGCACCTCCTGAGGATCCCTCTCTACCTCTTGATCCTCATCTTCATCGTCCTCATCCTGACCAGTCTCGGCCATGTCCACGTCCTTGTCCTCAGCAGCATCCCCATTGGCAGCATCGCGCGCGGCAATCTCCTCGCGCAACTTGTCCTCTGACAGAGCTCTGAAGCCGCCAGGCTGTGCATTGACGCGGGCGATGAAGTCGGCGATGTTCTTGGGTCTGCGGTCGGCGACGGGGTTCGGCCGTAGCGAGAGCGGTTGGTCGTCGTGACCTGGAGCCATGGCGGGGGGGGATGAACTCCTCTTTTCGATGGTTTAATCCTATTCGTAAGCGGCGAAGGCTTGGATACTAACTGATTATATGTGCGAATGTGGTTGTTGAAGTTGTTTAATTCATGACCATTCGAGGTTAGCCCAGCTTGTGCTTGGAGCTCTCAAGCGGCATGTGGATGACGGCGGGGCTCCATCTATTGTTGCTGGGGTGGGTCCGCCTCAGGCACACTCATCCATGAATGTCACCCACTGCACCCTGGCAAGATATACGTATCTTTGAGGCTAAGAGACATGATATACTGTCAAAGGTATGGAGAATAGTGTGAATAGTTGATAAAGTCACCTGTCTAGCACTTAGGGGTGTACTGCAAGGCTCTTGGTAGCTCTATCATCTAATGATATACACATACATGCACACCTTCACCAAGAGCAAAGAGTACCTAGGCAAGCAAAAGGCAGCAAGTAAGACCTATCTTTTACTCAACGTATTGCTGTGCAATCAGGACTCTGTTCAAGTATATACTCTCCAGATCTCGCAATATATATTGAATTGGACGATGTTAGCAAATATTCAAGGAATATATATCCATTGTGATTGAGTTAGATCCAAAGATAAAACTCCTTTCAGTCTTGCCGAAACAACTCTATCCGGTGTATTATGTACAGTTATAGTTATGCTGCAACCCAAATGCAAACCTAGCCCAACACCATTTCGCCATTGCAATGCTGAACAGTCTAGTCTAGTCTAGTAAATCACCTCTCCATCTCCATCTCAGTCTTCCTTCGGACCACTGCTACTAGGGCCACTGCTACTGCTTTCGCTCCAGATCACATTGTCGTCCGTGGGCCTCTGGCCCTCTCGCTGAACCATCCGCCATCTTCGCAAGTTGGATCGAGGGTTGTCGCCCGTCATTGTCGGCATCAGGTCATCTTCCAGGATCGGCACCTCTCCCAATGGGTCCAGTTGGTCAATTATGTCCGAAATCTCCATTGGTGGCACCGACTTGAAGACAGCCTGGATGTCGCTGTGTGGCGACAGAGCTGTAAACTGCCACTTGGACCGCTTCCCAGAGGCACGTCTGGACTGCACCCACAAACGTTGTCGCTCAGCAAAGCTGATCAGGAGTAGCGTCGGGAAGTTGAGCGTTCGGATGAGCGCCACGTTGATGATGTGGAACACTCGAGCTGTCGTGACGAGCTTCAGGGGAAGCAGCGTGGCCAGCGCAAGGATGTTAAACGGAGGAGGATAAGAAAAGATAGAGTCGCTCTTGACGCCCTCAAACGTCAAGACGGCCCGTCGGAACTGAATCTCGGCCGTCTCATCCGCCACGATCTTGGAGAAGGTGTTGGTGAGCATGGCGATCAGAATTGTCAAGAAGAGCGTGTTGCCAAGGAATGCAAAGGCAATCATGAGCGCTGGACCAAGCACGATATGGAATCGTACCGACTCCTCAATGCCCTCGCCGTCGAGGCCGAACCAGATCCAGAGCATCCACTTGCCCACAACGTACCAACTGAACTCTGAGTTGCCATCGTTGCTGGCACTAACGAGCCACTGCAGAGCGAGAAGAAAGCCGGTAAAGCACCATGTCGCCAAGAAGGTAAGCATAGTAAAGTCCTTCATCATGGCGTGGACAGAGATGAAGACGAGGTTGTTAGGTAGCAGGTTGAAGGCAACTCGCGTCAACATGACTGGCGCAGCGAGGCAAAGAATCGGTAGACCGTAGCCCGAGTGAAGCTGATCAGCCAGGAAGTCGTATAGGCGAGCGAGGAGGTAGGCGCCAAAGATGCAAGCAAAGGTAATGTCGAGAAAAGCCCATAAATTTTGGGCGTGAACCTCCCAACCATGCTCAACGATAGCCGCCATCTTTTCGAGAAGCCAGCCGGCTGTGTAGACGCAAAAGGCAAATTCCCACATGTTGACCTCCGAGTGCCGCGAGACCATAGTCATGACGTAGAGTGCGAGAAGAATGACGAAATGAACGAGTTCGATGAGATTCCTGTTGGAGGGGACGATGAGGCGGTGGTGGTTAAGGAGAGGCGCTGTTCGTGGATCGTAAAGAGAGATGGGGCGGCGTTTATAGTGATCCGGAAGAATATCCATAAAGGACAGAGGCGTATAGATAATTTGGCCATTGTGGACAGCGTCGACGGCTCGCTGGCAGGCTGAAGAGCTGATGAAGAATTTGCTCTCAGAAACAATAGCAAGCTCCAGAGCAGTCACCTTTCTCTCTGAGCCGGAGCCGTCTTGAGAAGCCCCAGGCCACTGCGGGCGACGTCCACGACGCTCCATGTGCTCCGGAGCACCCTGGAAAGGATCAAATCCCTCCACGAGGATGTGGGCAAGTAGCAGAAGACCCTGGGGCCCAGGATTGTCTTCGTGAAAGCGTCGGAGGACTCGACTAGCGAGCAGCTCACACAAGATGGCCCGAGCCTGGTTGACGCTCTGATGAACCGTGTTGGACTGGTCTCGCAGAAATGAGACACGGTTGGCCAGTAGGCAATAAACTACGTGGCTCCATGTCAGAAAAAGATCTTGCAGACGAAGAATCTCACGTCAGGACTTACCGACTGAGATGTCGTCTGGGTTGTAGAGCCGCTCAACCAAGGGCCTCACAACGAGGGCGTTCATCTTGGGATCTCTAAAGTGCTCCATAGTGTAAGGGTCATCTTGACGAGGAATTAGCCACTGATTTCAAATCTTTGGATAACGAAAACTTACCGATACTCGCAAGGACTAGCCGGCGGACTCTACACTCAAGGAGAGTTAGCACGCTGATTCCTTCACCAGAGAAGCCTTCACGGCGCAGAATTGGGTGGATTCACCGATGAATTGTCATGTACACGGGGAGCGTGGCCGTGACCAAATCCAGTGTCGATCGATTGCCCTCGTCAAGACATCCCTTGGCCTCAGCATCATCAGACGCGGCGAGGAAGCCGTCATCCTCTTCGTCGTCAGCAACCGGCCTCAGCCAGTCGTTGGCGCGGTCGGTACTTTGCCGAATCATGATGAGATGGTGGTCAGATCGATCTATAATTGCCGATCTGAACAAGTTGAAGAGGTCCTATCTTGCGCTCTCTCTTTCCCTCTCTCGTGGGCGCCAGATCTGAAACTGCTCCAAGACGTTGAAGATGTGAGGGGGAAAATGATTTACTGGGCGAGGTTCACGATGGGAGGCATTGGCATTGGCATTGGCAGCGTAATTAGGCAAGTACCCCTGAGATTCGGGGTCGGTAGCGGCCAATCGGCACGCTCAAGACCCCGAGAGACCCGCCCTGGGATTCGCGTCCTTGGACCCTTTTGGGCCAACTATTGGATCCCGTCGTGGATCGCCTATCGTGGATGCCATGAAAAGGAGAAGTCATCTAGATGCTTCACGATGCGTAATCTGGGTGTAGGAAGTTGACAATGGCACCGAATGCCATACCAAGGTTCACACCTGGAGCCGTGTTGCATTGCGCTGCAGAGCATGGAGGCTTGGCGGCCACTGATTGCCCCGAAAGCTTCCACGTCGAACCCCTGAGAGCCATTCGCAGCCCGCACCCAAATCGCAGATCGACAGCACTAAATCCAGGGCCCAGGGACTGGAGGCCTATAACATCTTTGCGCTCTGTCATCAGGTTAATAAACAGTTTGTCGATTGTGATGTTCCGTCTCGTTGCGACTATCCGAACGCCGTATGCGTATATCGGCCATAGTGGGAAATGAGTTGGTGGCTGACTGGGATCATGTTTTAATTACCACCGTTGAGACGTATTTCGTCTGCGGCCTCACAATTTGCCCCGAACTGGCGGCATTTGCCGCCGTTAGAGACTTCAGGCGTTTGGAGCTTGATTACCTACAGCCGGTATGGAATGGTCTAGGCCTCAAGGTCAGCAATGGACCCCTGGAATCTAGCTCCAGCCCTATGAATCTCTCCCTTTTCTGGATTGGATGATGCCGTTGCACCTTGCGGAGCAGGCAAACAGATAGATCGAATCAAGTGGTGTATCCATGCTGATGGGCTTCTAGCCGTAGTCCGTGAAAGGCATCCTTCAGCGCACTCGGCATGATAGACTGGCAAGGATGAAACACGGCAGAGTGAGACGAAGCCAAAGGAGACCTACCTCTGACATGCCACGCCAGCGACTGAGTAGGAAGCAATAATCGCTCATCGAGCACTCCTGAGCACATGTATGGCTTGGCGCCGGCTCTCGATAAGATGTTGACTTAAAGTTTGGCGTCTCGGGGGCGCAACACCAGTGACAGGGGAGATTGGTGAATCCGAGTCGACGACTTGATAGCTGAGGGGCACGTGCATCTTGGCGGGTGTCGTAGACGGGAGTCCAGTGGGCCGGCCTTGAAGCTATCTTGGCTGGACCGGACGGGTCATGGATGGCATCGACTGAAATGGGCTGTCGAGGCATGCACAGGGCCCTGCAGGGCAATCGCAGGTCGCAGCGACTGTGGTCACTTGCATCATCAACGACCGATTTGGAGGGCTTGCCAGGGATCATTGACCGGCCCTTGGCGAGTGAGTACCTGGTGATACTTGGGATACTCGAGTGTAGGGGTGGTGGTTCACTCACCAAACCCAGGAGCTATGCTTGATGCAGTTACAATATTGGACCTGAGGTTTGCTCAAGGCGAACCTGCAATATTCCCCCCTCAGTTCCGAGCTGCACCTGACCATCTCCAGAGGGTGACCCCAGGTCTTGGCCGCGAATTAGAAGCTCAATATGGGGTAGCGAAACCTTGGCTTCAGGGCGTGGCGTCTTGGATGCGCGCTCAAGACAGTGGCAGTGCAAGGAGGGAGAGAAACAACCAGTGATGAATATGGATGCCAAGAATGTGAACAGATACGAAGGCAAAACACATGCCGCAGGTTTGACTTGAAGCGGCGAGCATGCGTCACCTCGGCTGCGATGCATCAAACGCCGCGGAACTCGGAGGGAGGCTGCTGATTGACCAATGTAATGTGAAAGAGGACGACAAAAGGCCAATGTCGAGCGAGCCTCTCAGGGCCTGTTTCCATTCTCTGCCCAGAGTCCGGGGGAACAGGCAGGACAGGCGGCGGGGCTTCCGGGCGGCTTTCCTGCTGGGGGGTCTAGGAGCGACGGCGACGAGGGTTTGACCTGCGGCTCGTTGCATTTGGAGCGGGATGGTCCTCCAAAAAGAGGATCCTCAAAAGAGGTCGAGCGCCACTGCGACGTAGTAGAATGACATGGCGGAATATGAGTCCGGTCAGAGTGCCGGTGCAAGCCCGCTTACTTTTGCAAAGTCGAGCGAACGAGGTCAGAGTGTCATGACGCGTATGACGGTAGCTCAACAAGCTCTCCTCCGTGCATGCCGATGGGACGACTGCCGCAAACCTGTTGGGGAAAGGTGATTAAGAATAGGACGGTTTGCCAGTCATCAAAATCCTTTGCTTGGGGACACTTGGGGAGGGGGTTGCAGGGGATGGGATGAATGAGGCGCCCCCTGACTGATCAACCAAGCACAGTTCTGTAAACGTACAGCAGGCCAGAAGTAAGTGTGGCGTTTCGTTTGGTGCTACTGTAACGTGCCGGTGGTGGTCGATTATCATATGCCAATTCTCGGCCTCTGTTGGATGGAGGCTGTTTATTTTCATCAACCCAATCTTGGCCTCTGTCCTTCAGGGGGTCTGATCTTCCTGGCACAACCTCCGTCGGAGTCAAGTTTGCTGGCTCGTGTGCACCCACCCATGGAAAAGCCCTGCAGGCGGGCGCAGACCACACAATCCATTGCACTTCGGTATTGGTAGCATAAGGTGCTGACGGCTGATTCTGATGGGGTTTCGGATGGAGCGGACGGAGGGGAGGTTCTGCGTCAATGCTTCAGAGCATTGCCTCCCGCTTGTCGTGGCACGCGCTCAGCACCAGCACCGGCACCAGCCTCATCCCAACGGCCGGTGATTCAACAAAGATCTCTCGGCACCCGGACGTCCAATCCCGCCCGTATATTGGTCGCTTCTTATTGATCGCTCGACCAATCTTGCCTCCGGACGGACCGGACACGCTGTGCTGTACTGTCTGTACCTTGCTGTACACTTGTCGCCCCGATGACGACCTCGTTGCAAAGCCTGCAAAGCCTGCAAAGCCCATCGAATGTCGTTGTCTCAGGCTCACAATTTGCAGGCCATAATTTTGCAGGCTCCATCTGTGACGCAATCCACAGCCTCTGGGCTCTTTCTGCTGCTTCCCCAGCGGACCTAGCGTCACCAGCTTCCCTTCAGAGCTTCCCTGTAGCTCACATCCTGGCTAAGCCTGAACGGGAGTCCTGATCTGGGCGAGCCCGCTTGGCTCTGCCGCAGGGTACATGATGATACCCGTCGTCGTCTTTTGGAGTAGCCGGTACCTTGCCTACTCCACCTCGAGAGAAAATGGCCGAAAGGAAGGGATTGGGATCCTGTATTAAAACCGAAGACCGAGAGATCAGAAGCCTTTTCTTGCAATCATCCAACGGACGGTTGGACATGGAAAGGACAGACGGGCCCTTGTACGAGTGCTTGTACTCACCAACAGACCTCGTCTTGGCCTCGACTCGGCTTCTTGGCATTCAAGTTTGATTCTGATCCCCCCCCCGTACCGTACCCAGGCACCGTGCCCTCAACTTGCCTTGCACACACACCTGTCATGGCAAAACAAGCGTCAAGCCGGATCGTTGTGGCGTCGCCGCCTGAGTGCAGCCCCGCTAGAGAGCTCTCCAGGTTGTCCTCTCCGCACGGCGACTGGGTTCGGTTCCTAGGGCAATGCGCCGCTCGAGCTTGTGAGTGACTCTGAGCCTCGGGTTCTTTTTTTGCTGTAGTGGCCCTTTTGTTCTCGTCTTGTTTGCTGTTGGTAGGAAGAAAAAATGGTCCTTCTTCGGCGCCGCAGAGATGCTCCCGGACCTTGTCAACGAAAGACTTCTCTCCAAGGGTGTCGGCCGCCGCTGTTACAGGTCTCGTCGCATCACGGCTTTCCGTTGCTAGACGGGAGAAGGCCAAGGGAGCGTGCTTGGGTCCCGTCCCGGCCAGGTTGAAGTACCTTTGCAGGGAAAAGTGGGGATCTCAAAGTATCTTTAGGTACCTGCCTACCTAGTGGAGGTGCTTTACTTTGGTGCTGCAGGCGCAGTCCATCCATGTTCTTGCTTTACTGCAACAGCTGCACTGCGCTTCTCCGCGCTTGGCTTCCACTTTGTCTGCCTTCCGTCGCCTGGCGTCGCTTCCTCCTCTTTCTTTCTTCCCGGCATCCATCACGTCCATTAATACACGCCTCCACCTATTTTGCCTTTCTCCATCCTCCTCCTTCTCCTCTCTTCTTCCTCGCACACTCGTGATACCCTCATCCTCTCCTGTCCGTCGCCATACTCATCGCGGATCGCCTGTGCGCGCTCCTCTTTGCAATCAAGCCTCGCCATCCTTAACTCTCTACCTCCGTCTCCTTCGGCTGCTCTGTAGCCACCCACAATCAACATGGCTGACTGGACATCGGGCATCATGCCGCTGCACCATGTGCACAAGCCTCCGTTCACCATCGAGGCTCCTGGCTACGAAAAGGTTCCCGGCGAGACCATCCCCCGACGTCATCCTCTGGCAAAGGACGGTCTCATCAGCACCCCGGCCCCCGACGCCAGAACTGTCTTCGAGATCATCCAGCGCAGTGCCCGCCTCTACCCCAATCACCATGCTGTCGGCGCCCGCAAGCTCATCAACATGCATACCGAGAAGAAGAAGGTCAAGAAGAACGTCGACGGCCAGGTTCAAGAGGTCGAGAAGGAGTGGTCCTTTTTCGAACTCACCGGCTTCGAGTATTTGACCTACCAACAGTACCTTGAGCGTGTCCTGCAGCTCGGCTCTGGCCTGCGCAAGCTGGGTCTGACTAGCGAGGACAAACTTCACATTTTTGGCAGCACCAGGTATGTACTCACCAGCGCTTGCGCGCCAGTCTCATGTTTGCGCTTCCCGTTCCAGTGTCTAACGCGGCGTCTAGTGTCGGCTGGATTTCCACATCTCATGCAGCCGCCTCGCAGTCTATTTCTATTGTGACCGCCTACGACACTCTCGGCCCTAGCGGTGTCGAGCACTCTCTCGTGCAGACTAACTGTGCTGCCATGTATGTCGACTCTCACCTGCTCAAGACCGCCTCGGAGCCCATCAAGAAATCCAACGTGAGGATCGTCATTGTCAATGACAAGACCATCTTTGCCAAGGGCGGCGAGCTCGATGCCTTCAAGAAGGAGCACCCAGACCTACAGATCATCACCTACGAGGAGCTTCGCCAGCTTGGAGAAGAGAATCCCGTGGAACCAAACCCGGCCAAGCCAGAGGACCTCTATTGCGTCATGTACACTTCGGGCTCGACAGGTTTGCCCAAGGGCGCTTGTATTACCCATCAGGCTCTCGTCGCTGGAGGTACGTCCTAAGCTCTGCAACCCCCTCTACTCACTCTCGCTAACCTTTGATTTTCAGTGACTGGTCTTTACCTGTGCGTCAAGGAGTGTGTCAGTGACAGGGAATGCATTCTGGCCTACCTGCCTCTGGCGCATATCTTCGAAATGGCGCTCGAGAATATCGTCTTCTTTATCGGAGGAACGCTCGGATACGGTAACCCTCGAACCCTGTCGGACATCTCAATGAAGAACTGCTATGGCGACATGCGTGAATTCAAGCCCACAGTCATGGTCGGTGTTCCCCAGGTTTGGGAGACTGTGCGAAAGGGTATCACAGCCAAGCTCGAGGCGTCCAGTCCTCTCCTCCGAAACCTGTTCTGGGGTGCATACAGCTGGAAGGCGTTCATGACCAAGAACAAGCTTCCGTTGGCCAGCATCTTTGACAGTGTTGTGTTTGGCAAGGTCCGTGAACTGACGGGTGGTCGCATGCGATTCACTATGAATGGCGCTAGTGGCATCTCGGACGGTACCAAGAACTTCATCTCATATGTCGTTGCTCCCATGCTTGCTGGTTATGGTCTGACCGAGACCTGCGCCAACGGTTCTCTGGGCTGCCCCCTCGAGTTCTCGCCTAACGCCATTGGTCCTGTTCCTGCGTCTTGCGAGATCAAGCTTGTCGCGCTCCCTGAGCTGGGTTACTCGACCGAGTCTGCTACCCCTCAGGGCGAGATCTATATCAAGGGCTACCCTGTCATGTCCAAGTACTGGGATAACCCCGAAGAGACGGAAAAGGCCATTACCCCCGATGGATGGTTCAAGACGGGTGATATCGGAGAGTTCGATGCTAATGGACATCTGCGAGTCTTTGACCGTGTCAAGAATCTCGTCAAGATGCAGGGCGGCGAGTACATTGCCCTGGAGAAGCTCGAGGCCGTTTACCGAGGCGTCCAGACTGTGGGTAACGTCATGGTGCACGCTGATCCCGAATACTCTCGACCTATTGCTGTCATCATGCCCAACGAGAAAGTGGTGCATGAGAAGGCTAAGGAGTTGGGTGTTGACGAGGCAAACCTACACACCCTCCACACCAACAAGAAGTTGGTGAGCTATGTGCTCAAGGACCTCCAGGGTGCTGCTAAGCGCGCCGGTCTGTCCAGCATGGAAGTCGTCTCTGCTGTTCTCATCACCGATGAGGAGTGGACATCCGATAACGTAAGGACCCCTCTGCTGTTGTGTTTTCGTGGCTGTGATGATTTGCTAACTCGTATTGTAGGGTCTTCTTACTGCTACCCAGAAGCTGAACCGAAGGAAGATCACGGAACACTTCAAGAAGGATATCCAGGCCACGCTCAAGACCACTGGATGAACGAGATGAGATAGTTGAGTGAAGGGAGATGCCGGGTAACAGACAACGGAAGGATGGATACCAAGGAGGAATGACCAAGGGGTTGATGTGTGGGTTGACGAGGTTTTGGTACGGTTCTGTTTTAAGTGTATGTATGTGTACTGTAGTTTGGCGGCGTTGGCTTGATGATATCTTGAAGGGAAATTTGCAGAGACAGGGGATCTAGGCCCTCGATCATCTTATGGTTATTTTAACGACCCGGCCCTGCTCTAGTTATGTACCCGTCGAGGCCCGCTCTGTTTCCATGAACTGACGTGATTGCGCCCAACAGGCAACCCTTGAGACCCATCCCTATCAAGTCGAAAAAAGAGTCTGACATGTGAAAGCCGTCGACCACGTGTGCATGAAGCCGGTACCTGGTGGGGCGGGAGCTAAGTATCAATGCTTGAATCGACGGTGAAGCAAGGAACCAAGAGTCTTGACCCCCTGCTCGAATCTTTTGACGTCTACCTAATCTTGTGGTCGCCGGGGTGTCGGGACATGTCACTCCCGGAGAGTCTGTCGAGCGTGGTATGATCAGGTACCATGGTCGAAGCTTGTGAGACGAAAGGAAGCAGAGCTAGTAATAAGCAAGTAGCATAATAAGTATATAGGTATAGGTATCGGTATAGGCACTCTAGACAAAACAGACGAGATGTCGCTTCACCGCCATCTCCCAAGTCGAGGAGAGGAAATCAGACGCTATAGAAAGATATACCCTGCCTGCTCCGTGCGATGCCATGCCATGCTGTGATAGATACATATCGAAAGGGGGGAAACAAAAAAAAAAAAAGGAGCGCCAAAGAGTGCGAGCACGAATTCGAATGGATAGGGTGACGACGGGACGACTTTGGCATGTGGCATGGCGTTCCAATGACGGAGGAAAGCCCGTCAAGAGGGCTGCCACATGTCATGAAGTGCCGAGACGTCAGGGACGAGGTGGGGGGACATGACAGGGGGTGGTGGTTTAGGAGGTGCAAAAGCACACACACACACGAGGTATCCGAATAGAGATGTTGGAACGAGATGAGAAGAGGGCCCTTGGAACTTTGAAAAGGCTTGGTCTTGATTTCTTCTTTTTGACACTGCCGGGAATTCCGAGGTTATACGAGCTTGTCTGCGTGGGATGATAAGAGCTTGTCTCGCTACCGAGTCCATGGGATGAATTGCAGACGAGTTGTGGTAGGTGACGGACAGGCAACGGTGAGTAGCAGGGAGCTAGAGATTGGGTCGTCGTCATGAACCTCGGCAGAAACTGCGTCCCGCTTTTTTTTTTATCGCATCCCCTTTCGGCGGAAGAAGACGAGGTAAGGTACACGGTCTCGGCCAGACTTGAAGACTTCTTCCTGAGCGTCGTCGCTGCCGCCGTGGCCTATGCGGACCTTTGTTACGCGCGAGTCGTTGCAGCAAAACCAAGCGTACGGGTCGTGAGAAGACGAGTCGCGGACGTAGGCCAGGTAATGGCCATTATCAATGCGACTGCCTGTGTGAACGATGACGGCATACGCTTCATACCTGAAAGGACCCGTGAAGGCGGGATCAGTGGGTTCGACACCAGAACATGCCGCGCGATCCGCAGGAGGAAGAAAGTAGCGCGTAAAGTCGGTATCGTTGAAATCCCATGTGATAGGGGCCGTGGATTTGCGCAGATCGGAGGTTGCTTGCTGGTAGTGGAAGCGCCGGAAGACGACACAGAGCAGGGAGGGGAGGCGGGCGAGCGAGAGGGACTGGAGAGCGCGGGTGGGACGTCGGCAGCGGTCGCATGAAAAGTCGTCGAGGGTGTTGCCCGCCGTGTGCTGGTCGAGAACCTGCTCAAGCGTCATGCCGCGGCCCATGCCAACAGTGACGGGGATCCAGTCGAAGGGAGTGAACTGATAAGTACGGGTGTGACACTCGGCGCATTCGACCGTCGATAGCTCGAGTCCGCGCCAGTAGCGATCGACTATAGACCGGTTGTACTCGAGATGGTTATGCCAGTAATCAGCCGCCGCCTGGAGGAGGCTCTGCTTGGTTGTGTCGGGCTGCGCAGCCTGGCCCTTGCGGTCTCGCCGAGTATTTGTTTCGTCGTGAAGGTGAGTGAGCAAGAATGACATGAACTCCTGAGCGTCTTGCTGCTGTTTGCCACCAAACTGCTCGATGCTCCGGCCCTGATCGCAAATGTGACGTGAATAATCCTGGCATCGTGTTAGCTTCCTTGTCTATCGGACCGTTGCGTTGCGTTGCGCTTTGCTGCGCATTGTACTCACCATGAGTGTCTGGGCTTTCATAACCTGGAATTTGCCCGAGCTCATCCAATGGAACAGGTTAGAGATGATACGTATCATCAGCTGGGGATGATCAATCTTCTCATCATCCTTCCTCGGCGCATGATATCTGTCCACCCATCCCGAGTTTGCCAACTCCCGGCCAAACTCGGGCGAGGCAAGAAGACTCTGCAGTGTGCTGTTGGCATAGCACCAGTTGTGGGGGTTGTTGAGACCTGTGTAGAACTTGGCGGTATCACCTGTTGACTGCTGCTCCATGGGCTTCGCCGAGGGCACCCTCGTAAGACGCGTTGGAGGAGGCGTATTATTGTTGCCATAAAGCTCACTCTCATCCCCTCCCTCAGACAGACCACTGTAGCTTGGCCGCGGGAGGGCAGGGGCTGGTCGTGTAGGCGGCGAAGGAAGGTCTGTATACAAGTCGACCTTGTGAGATAACCCATAACCTGGTCGGTGTTGCGGCTTTTCTGGAGCAGTCATGGACTCTTGTTCTAGAGTAACAGGAGGAAACCTCCTAAGAAACTCTTCCGTTGTGCGGGTGAAGTTTGGTGAGGATGCAACTTGCATATCGTCATTCTTGAGAGTTTCTTGCCATGCCTTGACCTCGTCTGGTTTGAGAGGCTTGACAATGTATTTCGACCTCCTTCGTTCAATTGCTGTGGCACGGTGTCGGTTCCGTTGTAATTGCACCGGCTTTGAGGGTCCTGGCTCGTTTGACTGCAGAGATGCTGCACCCATAAGATCAACCCATGCATCCAGGCCTCCTTTGAGTATCTTGGGAGGATTCCTGAGATCTTTCGGGTAGTTGAAGTGTACCAAGGCTCGATGAAGGGAAACAATGACCAAGTCGTCCGAGTTTCGAGGATGCTTGGGAATCTCCTCAGAGTCTTGGTCATAGAAGACAACTAGATCGTACTTGTCGCGTTGCTCGAAAAGCGACTGTTCCTGATTCGGCGATATTATAAGACTCTCTGAAATCTGATCTGCTGAAGGACTCTCCCTAAGAAGTATACTTGGTTCAACGCAAATCGTCGACGAGGACATGATGTGACCTTCATTGAACTCCTGCCGAACTCGAACGTCGATTATTAGAATGGTACCTTTGGCCTTCATGGCCTGATATAATTCCTCTGGTGTAATAGACTCCCCTTCTGGGATTTTGATCGCGTTCCCAGGAGGAACAGGGGGGATTGTGTTGTTTGAGTAGCTCTGTGTGGGAGCGGTAAAATAATCTGGCTGGGACTGTGATGAAGCCGTGGGAGTGCCAGGAATGGAAGCTGAGGATGTGGTTCGGTTGTATACGCCCCGTGGCGTACTCATAGGTGGCCCTCGCACTTCACCCGATATGCTCCCACGGGCAGGGCTGTAGATCGCATCAGGCATCTTCGGCAGAGTTGGGACATTGGTGTCCAGTTCAACCTTTGGTGGCCTAGGCGGGGGCATTTCTCGGGGTCCCATGGGCTTGGGAAGAGTTATTTGATGTGTCTTTATGCGAGGATCCTGTCCTGGTGAAGACTGCGGTCCCCTCAGGTTGGCAAACCGGGCGGCAAGATCTTGTGCTGTATTGGTCTTTTGAGGTGGTTTGATTGCATTCCCATGAAGAGCTTGTGGCTTTGGTTGAATAACTGGCTTCGACCGAGGTGGAGGACCACTGATGCTGGACCGGGGAGACCCATTGACTTGTTGATTCAGCGGAGGTATTGATCTATCGACCGCTGGTTTGGTGGGGGATTGGGGCCGGCTGCCCCCTTGAGATGAGCCAGGTCGACCAATCTTGGGTTGCACACCAGTTCTCTTGTTGTCCGCGATGATATCCTGCTTGAGCTTGGCGTAGAAGGGATCTTGTTGGCGAAGCTGGTTCAAGAGGGCGGCATGAGCACGTGCGAGATCCTTGTGGTCGCTCTGCATTGAGGAATAGTCTCGGTGGTTTCCAATGATCCGAATAGCAATGATGGACGCTCGGAGGTACTCCTGGAGGGCGATGGCTGGTCTCCGAAAGTCGCGGGCCATCTCAGCCTGGCCCAACGACGCCTGAGCCGCCTCGAGCAGCTTCCGGATGGACTGATTCTCATCAATGTTTCGCGGGTTGGCGAGGATGTCGTTGATATGCGGAATTGATGAAGCAGCGGGTGCATCCCCTCCACGACGGCCTCCTGGGCCAGAGGGGTGGCCAAATGCGCCTCCGTTGGCCATGGAGTGTGTGCCGGCGGTGGCTACGCTGCTCGCGCGCGAATGGCCCAGCGAAGCCATGATGAACGTCTATCGGGGGCGCAAATGTTATCGGCTTGTCATTTCTCGGCGGAGGAACTCGGCACTCGAATATCGAAAGCAGAAATGGCGACTCTGGTCGTGAGAAACGGGGATCTTCGGTTGACGTGGACGGGATATCTTGTGAGCGAGGAGCATGGGTGGCGGAGTCGGGGGAGGGTGGCTAGCTATTAAATCAACGCTTCCGCGGCGTAAAAAGATATGGCCAGAACGAGTATCATCGTCTTAACGAAGCCGCTCGAAGAAACAGGACAAAGGAACTCCTTGGCAGAAAGACATGACCCGGGCGCTAAGGAGACGAAGAGTTGCAGGTTGGGACGTTCAAGTTGGCATCACGCTGGCAACAAAGGAACCGCATCGGCGAGTTGGGCGAGGTAGGTTGGAGGGTGCCATGTGGTCGCGGGGACGCATGACGAGCTACCTGCGGTGTCGGGCAAGGTACATACTCGGTGGTACATTTTGGCGGGCAGTCTAGGTACCATCTCTCTCAGCTCTGGTATCACGTCCCCTCCCCTGTTCATGGGGTACCATGAGCCACGTACGCCACATCAACAGGCGTCATTCTCCCCAGAGAAAAAGAGCTTCCTCGGTGGTTGAGCGGCCCGTTGCCCGCGCTGACGCAAGGCAGACAAATAAATGGAGTGGAGGCCAGGCAGCTTGAGGCGCTGGCCACGGTGGAGCTCAGTACTGAGGCCGCGTCGGATGCCCTGGGGAGACCTACGTACAGTGGAGCTGGCATTGCTGGCTGCCTTGAAGTGCTTGCGTGCCCCTGCAACTTTAGGCGCCTGGCTGCTGTGGAATCAGTGCTCGGGCATGCTCTCGCCCAATCCAGGCCAACACAAGCTAACCTGATGGAGGTGCCGACTACGTAGTTCCTCCATCGCCGCCTTGTGACTGAGGCTAGGTAAGGTTGACGAGAGCCTGGAGTGAGCTCCAGCTGGAAACCCAGACCAGACACCAACATCCGCATCTACTCCATCCATTCCGCGGCATTCTGCGTCGTCAGTGCAGATCCCCCATATCGCGTCTTCTTCAAGTATACTGCCACTTTACGTCGATCGAGCGAGAACCCCTTCATCGCATCATCTCCGCCTTCAAGATGATGAGCTGGTGGTCGTCCTCGGCCAACACGGCCCTGGACGAGCAGATCGAGAAAGCCACGAGCAGCAGCCTGTAGGCCGATGGGAACCTTTCGCCCCAATATCATGCATGGCTGACCCGGTTCCGACAGTGAAGATATTGCTCTGAACCTCGAAATCTCCGATGTTATCAGATCCAAGACGGTCGCGCCTAAAGAGGCCATGCGCTCCCTCAAGAGGCGCATCGGCAACAAGAACCCCAATACCCAGCTCAGCGCGTTGAATGTATGATGACCCGCGGCCATTCCGCGAACATTGAAGCTGACCTGCATCAGCTTACCGATACCTGTGTCAAGAATGGCGGATCGCATTTCTTGGCCGAGATTGCGTCTCGCGAGTTTATGGATAATCTAGTGTCGCTTCTCCAAGCAGTCGGAGGTGCCGCCGTCAACGCTGATGTCAAATCCAAGATCCTTGAGCTTGTGCAATCATGGGCTGGGGCTACTGAAGGCCGATACGAGCTTTCTTACATCGGCGAAGTCTATCGAACCTTGCAGCGTGATGGTTACCAGTTCCCTCCAAGGACCACTGTGGCCAGCAGCATGATTGACAGCAGCGCAGTAAGGCATACTCACCACTTGTGCCTAGAATTCCACTAATGATGAATTTCAGCCTCCAGAGTGGACTGACTCGGAAGTCTGTATGCGATGCCGGACCGCCTTTACCTTTACCAACCGAAAGCACCACTGTCGAAACTGCGGAAACTGCTTTGACCAGCAGTGCTCGAGCAAGACCGTCGCCCTCCCGCACCTGGGCATCCTTACCCCAGTTCGAGTCGATGATGGCTGTTATGCTAAGCTCACCAACAAGGGCCACAAGATCTCCAACCCATCTCTCGACCGATCACCCACCTACCCCCACAAGACACGCAGTACCTCGGCCATGCAACCCCGTAACGCCCGTGTCGACGATGGCTTTGATGAGGATCTTAAGAAGGCATTGGCGATGAGCTTGGAAGAAGTCAAGACCCACTCTCGAGGCTATGCTGAGCCTGCCCATACGAGCTACACGGCCAACGGTGACGCCTCGGCAGCCAAGCAAGCAGAGGAGGAGGACGAGGATTTGAAGGCTGCGATCGCAGCTTCTCTGGCGGATATGGAGGAGCAGAAGAAGAGACATGCTGCGGCGCTCAAGGAACAAACATCAGCCTCCTCGAACCCCTCGACAACGACCAACTTTGTGCTCCCCAAGAACGACTACGAGTTGACACCTGTGGAGGCGGAGAACATCAACCTGTTTTCAACCCTCGTTGATCGGCTTCAGACTCAGCCCCCGGGCACTATCCTTCGCGAACCGCAGATTCAAGAACTGTACGACAGCATCGGCACATTACGGCCAAAGCTGGCGCGAACTTATGGCGAGACCATGAGCAAGCACGGTATGTGAATGTATCTAGCCTGGGAAGAGCTGCTACTAACCCCACTCCAGATACCTTGTTGGATCTCCATGCCAAGTTGTCAACAGTAGTCCGATATTACGATCGTATGCTCGAGGAGAGATTGTCCAAGGCTTACAGCCAGCAAAGCCTTGGTGGTTATAACCTACCACCTCCTCGCCAGGCTGCTGGCCCGTACCCCTCCATCCCATCCCACGTTCCTAGCAACCCTGCCGGCGCGGAAAGCTTTTATACTGGCCAACAAAGAGCCAGCTATCAGGCGCCTCCTCAACACCAACACTATCAGCAACCCCCCCAAGCAATTCCTCAGCAACAGTATCCTCCTTACGGATCCGCGCCAGAGCCCCAGCCAGGACAATACCCGCAGCCCCAGCAGCCCCAGCGGACTGGTAGCTGGCAGAACAGAGCGCCCTCGGCTCCTCAAGATCCCTATCAGCAACAGCCCCCTCAGGATCCTAACCAGCCAGCGCAGACCCCACGACAGGCCCAGGCAGCACCTGCCAGTGACCCTAATGCCTCTTATTATTTCACTCCCCAGCAACCAACTCCAGCGCCTGTGGGACCATCAGCACCCGGACCTGCCCCCGATGCTGCCCCATCCCCGTACCCCAGCTTGCAGCCATCGATGCAATACCCTAGGGGGTCAGTTTCGGCTCCATCACAGCCTACTCCGGTTCAGACGCCGGCTCAGATTTCTCAGCCAGCTCAGCCCGCTCAACCTCAACAGCCCCCCCAAGCTCCTCAGCAACCCCAGCAGCCTCTCCAGTCTCCCCCACAGCCACAGCAAACCCAGGCACCCCAGCCGCAACCCTCGCAACCAGCCCAGCAAGCAGCGCCTTTGCAGCAGCAGCCTTACTGGCAACCTTCCACGCCCCAGCAGCATCATCATCATCAGCCTCAGCAGCAACAGCCTCAGCAACAGCAGCAGCCCCAACAGCAACCCCCGGCCGCGCAGCAAAACTGGGCATACGGTGGCTACAACCAGAACTCGTTCCCTTCGGTGCCGCAGCACGACCCTGTGCCGCAGCAGCCTGTCAAAGAGGAGGCATTGATTGAGTTGTAAGATTTTATAGTGAGGCTATGGTGAACCAAGAGGTTAGGTTACTTGTGCGGTGCAGACCCTCCTAGATGACTTGGACTGCGGCGTTGAACGGATTTGTTGTTTGTTACAGAAGAGAATGAATGTATTCTAAGTCATGTCAACTTGATCAAGCATAGGTGACTACAACTCCATGATTTGTGAAACCCGTCTTATGCATAGTCAGTCAGACGTGATGTGACGTGACTGATTACTTGCTGACAATTGCAGTTATCAAGCCGAGCTCGATGTACGAATCAAGTAATTCGAAGCGGGCAGAGGAGGATCCAACAGCTTGGTCATCCAAGCAATAAACGTCCGTCACTAGGTTAGGTAGGCTTCCGAGCCGCCGGCACTTCCCCACCGGCGGGCTAATGCAGCTCGGTAAACCCACCACGGGCCAATCGGCGAACCGCGGCCGCCCACGCCGCTCACCTAGGAGGGTAGCTCCGCAGGATCGCGGCGCCGGCCCCGGAGACGCAAACCTGTTCCTGGCCCGGGTTCGGCGGGGCGCTCACGGAGCTTGAGTCATAAGCTGTGTGATGGATTTTTTTCCTGTTACAGTAAATGTAACTTGTCAATTGGCCATTTAAATAGAGACGTGACCCTCTTATTCCATTCTCATCTCGTCAACTTGACATCCATCTTTCATCTACTCAAAAGTTTCTTCATTTATCGCTCACCCAGTTCAATCTCACTTCACACAACATGGCCCCGACAATTCACCTCGTCCGCCACGCTCAGGGTTTCCATAACCTGTCCATCGAGAACGAGCAGCTGTCCGACCCGGACCTGACGCCCCTCGGCGAGGAGCAGTGTGCCGCCCTCCGCGCTGCGTTCCCCCACCACGATAAGCTCACCAAGCTGTTGGCGTCGCCCATGCGTCGCACCGTCTACACCTGTCTCCACGCCTTTGGCACCGACTCCCTGCTCCCCATCACCGCCCTGCCCGTCTTCCAGGAGGTCTCTGCTCAGCCCTGCGATATTGGCTCACCTGTGGCCAAGGTGCGAGCTGAGTTCGAGGGCAAGGCTGACTACGCTGGTGTAGAGGAGACGTGGTGTGAGAAGGGTCCCAGCAGCAAGTATGAGCCTACGCTAGAGAAGCTCACGGTCCGGGGCAGAGAGGCCAGAAGGACCTTGAGAGAGATTGCTGGCACCGGGGATGAGCACATTGTAGTTGTTTCCCACGGAGGATTCCTCCACTTCCTGACAGATGACTGGCACGGTGTTCCTGATGGACGAGGTATGAAGGAGAAACCCCCCCCCCCCCCCTTTTTGAGGGAGCGCTGACCAAGATGATAGCTACTGGCTGGTCAAACTGCGAGTTCCGCTCGTACCAGTTCGTCGATCCTACTGGTGAGGATGATGATGCAGCCCTTTGCGAGACTGAGGAGAGCTGGCAGCGGCGAGAGGGTAACACAATCGCTCCCACACAGACGGAGCAGCGTGAGCTGAGACCGGTTGTGTTGGAAAAGATGGCTCCTTACCTGAACCTTTCCAAGCCTAGCGGGAAGCTCCAGGCGGTTCAAGGATGAGGGATCGTGCATTCGGAAAGATTAACTCAACTGATAGAGAGAGGTGGGATAGAATGGGCTCAAGGTCAGACAAATCTGCATTAATAGCTAGAATTTGATGGAACTAGCAGGAACCTAATTAGAGATGTGCTTCTACATCTTGCAGACTGTGAAAACCACTTCAGATCACCTCCAAAACATTCGTCCCTAGTTGCCAGACGAGCTTGGCTCGTCAAGATCCTTTCTCCCGAGTGTGTCCATCACCTTTTGGATCTCCTTCCAGCCGGACTGTCGAATCTCAAGCACAATGATAACCCAGCCAGTCTTGGCACGGGGGTCTTGCTTGAGCTTGCATCGACAAAAGCATTTGGCGTGTGAGGGCCGCTTCTTCAAGAAGTCCTGGGCGGCGATATCCCGGGGACTCCCCACTTCCCAACGGATCAGAGTTCCGTTGATGTATGGTGGTTGTTCCTTGAGAAGGCTTCGGAACTGAAAATATTGCTTCTTCTGGAAGTTCTCGCGACTGGAGTAGACGACTCGGCCGAAGAATTCAAAGACAGCATTGTTTTGATTCTTGAACATCTGCTCTTTTGCATCCAGCATCTCCTGGACACTAACAGACGTTCTGTAGGGTCTCATCAACAATTGGCTGATACCAGGGTCAGAGCTCCCAGTTTTGATAGTCGCTGATGATTCCGTTCTCGACGACACTGAAGTTCTCTCCTTAGTTGACGGCCCGCCAGCGACGGATGACTTGGACTTCTGAATGCCGGGTGACTGAAGTACGGATTTCTGCTTCGGAGCATGGCGGGAATCCTCCAGGACTTGACTCCAGTCTATGTCCTCAAGGAGCAGGGGATCATCGATGTTGAGTCCGGCTGCATTTGCGTTTGTATGGGGAGGTGAGTGTTGCAGCTGAGGGTCATATTCATTCACAGATCGCGAGTCTCGATCCCATACTCGAACAACGCTTGACGATGGCTGTAGAAGCTCTTCCTATGACGCCTCATCCAAAAGCTCTGTGATCGCGTCCTCATCTGAGTCTTCCGGTTCGATAATGTCTGTGCCACCTTTCTGACATGCCCGAAACTGAAAAATTGTCCTGTCTGTAGATTCGTTAAGCTCGTCCAAGTACTGGTCCAAGCCGGAATCATCAAAATAGTCCGACTTGTTCACTTGAGATGCTTGTTGAGAGGGGTCCCATGAGCTTCCTGGAGACTCAACCGGCCTAGCG
Organism: Ascodesmis sphaerospora; assembly: GCA_027569015.1. Classification (NCBI taxonomy): domain Eukaryota; kingdom Fungi; phylum Ascomycota; class Pezizomycetes; order Pezizales; family Ascodesmidaceae; genus Ascodesmis; species Ascodesmis sphaerospora. The sequence continues at coordinate 84,218 of JAPPUR010000052.1, read as the reverse complement.
TTGCTAGACTGGAGAATTGCCTGGGCTTCAAAGGTACAAGTTGTCGCCTGCGAGGCTTCGCGTTGGCCAGGAATGGCAAGTGCTTGAAGCGGTTCGTTGACTTGGACATTTTGGCGTTTGACTTTGTCGTAGCTCTCGCTACTATCTGAGCGCTGGCGCTTAGGTGGGTGCCCAGTCAACCCGAGACTGATTGACAGGACATGTATCAGACAGAGAAGATATGAAATCATGGGTTTGTTTGGGCTATTCCAACTCACATTGCTCGAGGATCGACGTGCGGCTCCATGATAAATCCACCTCAGCCGTCAATAGGTGCAAGAGTTTCCCTCAACGTCACAGCGAGATGGATTGTGTCATAAGCATGTCGTTCATGTGGGTAACTGAAATGTGGACACTGGGGAGCAGAAGATCTTCAAGGCTCCAGAGTCGAAGTGACGTTTGAAACATGTAAGAAGAAAGGGTCCAGAAGTTGAAAATCTCGATGCGCCGAGATGTTTGACCTGGACATGGTGACCTGGTTGATCAGGCACCTCCCCTGTTGCTCCTTCCTCTCTTTCTCTTCGTGACGTGTACCTCAACTCCACCAAATTCGGAAGGTGCAGACACGGAAGGGGCGACAGGAAGAAGAAAGGAAAAAGTATTGCACTGGGCCAGTCACGGCTGCGTGCAGGAGCAGGATCTTTGAGATTGAGATGGATGCTTTTGCCTGCATCTCGACCAGAAGGACTGAAGCGCGCCGGTCACCGGCAATTCTCGCCTCCTGTTCCCAGCAGAACTCCACCCCAAGCCTTATTTTAAGGACTAGATCTATCACAACCCATGCAGCCAGGCATTTTTGCCGATGCGGCCAGGGCCGAACCCATGGAATTGGCTTCGGCTATAGATGACAACCTAGACAGAGACTCCCCCAATATTGAAGAAAATGGATCGCGAAGGGGAAGTGAAGCATTGGGGGAGTGATTGGGGGCGGGTACACGAGTCGTCAGCCCCGCAGATTGTCCACCAACCACGGGACACGTCAGGTAGCGTCACCTCTCACAGAGCCTCTCCCAACGGTTGAAGGACTCTACTTTTCCGTCCTCGTGAGCTGAGCACGAAAGGAGGAGCCATTGGTTGAGATGATGGGCATCAACATGCAATTTGTCAAGCGGATCCCATTCGTAACCATTTGCCGACCATCCCGTGGGCGTGTCCAGCATGCAATTTGCTAAACATCTAGGGCCGGAGTAGCCTTGACCGAAGTGATATTTCTTTCAACCACCTGCGCTCCCCCCCCATGCACGTCAGCTGGAGCGAAAGCACCGAGAGGCCTGGACCGCAGCGTGCCCCCCCTGAAATAGGTTCCCGGGACCCCTGAATGGCCCGCTGATAGACGCCGAGGCCGGGGCTCCGCATGTGCCGTCCGTGTGACCTCTGTCTTGGTGGAGTTGGGGTTCGACAGGCGAAGGAGGGGATCCACTCATGATGGCAAAAGCCGGCCGAAAATCAAACCTGCTTTTGCGCTTCTCCGGCGATCGATCTCCCACGGCAGTGGCACAGACGACGAGGCAGTGGTAGAGCCAAAGAAACCCCCGCCCTCCTTCCCTTTCCGGACCCCGACTTCGCAAGCAAGCACATGTCAGGGCGGTTGAGATTGCCATCCCATCCCATTACACTCTGGCCGTTGTCTCGCCGGCTCCCGCCTGCCGTCCAGGTGTTGCTAACTCACTATGGCATTCCGAGGCGTCACCCTCCCCCTTCCCGTTCTCCTCCCCCACTCTCTCCGCCGTCTCCTGGTACATTTATCTCGTGCTCCTTCCTCATCTCGACTCCCTCTCTTCTCTCCTCTCTTTGTTTCTTCCATCTTTATTCCACATTCTCGATCTCTATCAACGACTTCTCCTCCTGCTTCTCCTCTCTCCGTACCTAAACTCAACCGCTTTCTCCGTAGGCGAATATCTGTAGCATCGCCCACATCCATAAGACGCCTCTACTCTCTATTACTTCGTCCTCCACCCTCCTGCTAGGGACGGCTCCCTTGCCACGATATCAAAAGACACAGACAATCCCATCTGACTGCATCGTGTGCAAGGATGCAATTCACAACTGTCGACGCCTCGCCCCAGCTGGTGCCCAGCAAACGGGACCCCTTGGTGCCCATCCATTCACACACGGTTGAGGAGCGTGAGGCTAAACGTCCACGAACTGCCGAGGTCTTGCTCGAAGAACAACTTCCTCAATCGCTCATCGACGCGGTTGAACTTACCAAAGAGACTATCAAGGCAGAAGAGGAAGAACAACTTCCTCAAGGAATCACCGAGACGGAGGAGGAGAAGCAGAAGCATTGGTTCGTCGGTAGTATCGACCAGGGAACGACTTCAACTCGGTTCCTCATCTTCAATGGCCATGGCGAGCCTGTTGCTAGCCACCAGATCGAGTTTGAGAACCATTACCCACACTCGGGGTAAGTTGAGCCCCTATTCTTATTAAGAATATCACTAACAAGACGGCAGATGGCACGAGCATAAGCCAATGGAACTCCTCGAGTCTGTCGAAACATGCATTGCAAAGGCGACCGAGAAGTTCTGCGCAGATGGCCACACTGCCTCTGAGATCCACGCCATTGGTATCACCAACCAACGCGAGACGACGGTCCTCTGGGACAAGACCACCGGCGAACCCCTCTACAATGCCGTCGTCTGGCCTGACACTCGTACTGCTGCGCTTGTGCGCGACCTAAAGGCCCGACCCGGTGCCGACAAACTCCAGGAGAAGTGCGGGCTCCCATTGTCCACATACCCCTCAAGCGTCAAGTTGCTTTGGGTTCTCCAAAACGTAGACTCCGTACGAAAGGCCTATGACGAAGGCCGCCTCGCATTCGGCACCGTTGACTCATGGTTGATCTACCAGCTCAACGGTGGTGCAAACAAGGAGGGTGGACCTGTCTACGTCACAGACTCGACCAACGCCAGCCGTACCATGTTTATGAACCTCAAGACACTTGACTACGACGATGATCTGCTCAAGTTTTTCGACATCGACCGTAACAAGCTTGGTCTTCCTAAGATCGTGCCATCCTCCCATCCCACTGCCTTTGGTACCCTCGCCCGCGGACCCCTGAAGGGCACGCCCATTGCTGGCTGTCTGGGTGATCAATCATCTGCTCTGGTCGGCCAATGTGGTTTCAGCCCAGGCCAAGCAAAGAACACATATGGCACGGGCTGCTTCCTCCTCTACAATGTTGGGCATGAACCAGTCATCTCCAAGACGGGTCTGCTCGCAACCGTCGCGTACGACTTTGGCCGGGGCCGTAAACCAGTCTACGCCCTCGAGGGCAGTATCGCTGTTGCTGGTTCCGGTGTCAAGTTTCTACAAAACAACCTTGGCATTATCAAGGCGGCTTCAGAGGTGGACAGTGTTGCTCAGTCCGTTCCCGACAACGGTGGTGTCGTCTTTGTGACGGCATTCAGTGGTCTCTTTGCCCCGTACTGGATTGACGATGCCAAGGGCACACTCTGTAAGTCTTCTCGCAACCCTATCGCATCTGAATCAGGGCTAACATGTTTCCAGTTGGTGTCACCCAACATACAAAAAAGGGCCACATTGTACGAGCCACACTCGAGGCTACTTGCCACCAAACGGCGGCGATTCTTGACGCCATGGCCTCAGATTCTGGCCATGCCTTGGACATCCTTGCAGTCGATGGAGGTCTCTCCAATTCGGATCTCTGCATGCAAACCCAGGCTGACCTGAGCGGTGTCCCTGTCGATCGCCCAGCCATGCGCGAAACTACCGCACTGGGGGCCGCCATTGCCGCCGGACTCGCCACTGGAGTCTGGAACGAGCTTGAGGAACTGCACGAAGTGAACAGGAAGGGCCGCAAAGTCTTCAAGCCTCAGCTTGATATCAAGGACCGAAGTCGGATGCGGAAGCGGTGGGAGCGGGCTGTCGACATGAGCAGAGGATGGCTCAAGGATATCGATGATGAATAACGAGAGAACGAAGAAAAGTCATTGGCAGGGAGATATGCATATCATAAGGGTGTTAAAAGGTGTGAACTTGGCATAGCGAGCCTCAGCAACGGAGCTAGGTGTTGGATAAGGATCCTTGGGAATTAGCCGAGGGCTTGGTCTATTGAATAATAAATCTTCTTTAAGCAATCGGCTGCATGCAGCTCTCAATGTGTGATACGGAAAGAATCTTGTGAGAGTTGAAGGGACTGATTACCGGGCATCCGATTGGGTCCACGTCGGCCGCTTCTGGGCGTGTAAGTCTGCAGAATGGTGCACAAGTGTGAAGCTGATCAAGTACATGTATTGGGCTTTTGAGGCGATGGCCCATGGCAGTCTGGCCCGTCTACTGGAGGTCCCGCTGAATAGTCTCATTCTGGACCGTCCTATTTTAGGCATTGATCATCGCTGCTGAATGAGGTCGAGAGCATTCGATGGTGGTCTAGGTCTCAGCCGTGAGTTCAGAATCGTCTTCTCAGCTGAGCCGGTAGATGCAGATGCCGAAACTCGAGAAAGACAAGAGTGCGTTTATTCCGGGTCATAAACGGGCTTACGCGCCGTGAGAAAAAGAATTTAGTTCCCGTGGTTGCGACCTAAATATGGATCAGTTGGTAAGACGTGATGGGAGCTTGATCCTTGACGGCTCCTGGTGATATAAGACTGTGAACAGTAAGCCCCCTGATCTCTTGTAAGGTCCGAATTGTTGATATGAATGAACATGTACAGCGGTTCATTTGGACCATATTGTTCGCCTCTCTTGGGCGGCCCGGAAGCTGACAGGAGCCGTCTGTCTGAAGCCAAAACGGTCCGTGTGGTGCAGATGCACTCCTTCGATGTACATGCAAAGGTTCGTTTGGATAAGCGCCGACCATGTGGTCCCCGAGTACAACAGATAGGGCTTGAAGTTGTCCCATTTAATGTTTGAGATAACTTGAGGTGATGGCCATCCTGATTCTTTGACTCTGGAGCAGCATCTAGCTGATCACATACCCGTTGAGGACACCTCCACAATGTGCTGTCTTTGTCAACCATCAACTGAAAGCGGCGTTACGCGTACGGATACTGCGGTAGATACCTACCCATGTTCCATGTCAACAGCGCCAAGACCAAAGCCCAAATAGGTTCTTCCACCTGGACACACTGTTTACGAGGCCATGTGCGGCAGCATGCACGTCGCAGTTTGGTGAGCGTCAAGCCGGGGGGGGATTCGCGATGCGGTGAGTGGCCTGTAAGTACGATACGATAGGCAGCTTGTATTAAGCTCTTGAAGGACATGAAGCTTTTCTTGGACGTTTCATCCAGGCCCCGCCAAGGACGAGAAGATGATGATGATGACAAGGTTGCAGACCAGGCCGCAGGTTACGATACCCAACCAGGTACAGAATCAGGGGTCCAGGTCCCCATAAAAAGTCCTAGAAGTCCTGAACTTGAGGGCCCTGCATTGGACGCTTTCCCATCCATGATCGTATTTGTCACCCAAACCCGACAGGTCCTAGTCCCCCCGCCGCCCGGGGCGAGGGCGACTGAGGGTAATTGGTACATGGCGGTACGAGCCTCACACGCTCCAGGTCAACTGGAGGGGAAGCAGCGAGAGCAGAGAGGAGAGGTTGAAGATTGTCAAAAGAGGATTGATATGCTAGTCATCAGTTTCTGATAAAAGTCACAGTCATTGCGATCATCTTGAGACCGTCAAAAGCTCGCAAAATGGCCAATCGAGGGGTTTGAGGGGTCAACGGCTTCGTCTTTCGCTGCTTGTCGTTCGTCATGCGCATGCTCCCGCCGTGGCTCAAAGGTTTCCCCGCCATCCATCCCACCTTTTCCAGTTGACATGAGCGATCAGGCTCTGGACGAGGGATGCGCGGATAGTAACACAGAAAAGGCTGGTGAATGGCAGTCAGCTTCTATATCAGGATTCCACATCCCTCTACTTTTCCAATTCCCTTCCATCTCGTTCATATCTAACCGAAAAACGGTCAATTGGTCCATGGGAGGGGGGGGGGGGGGGGGGGGAGCTGGAGAGAACCCCACCATGGAGGCCACAGCCACAGTCATCAATCAGCGACAAGCCGTGCCGTCAGCGAGAGGGGACCCCAGGGCAGTTTCTTTTTTTTGCAACGGGCAACGAGGCAGACTTTGGGGCCGCTGTCCGTGGCATCGGGCCCTTGTCCTGTTGGTCAAATGTTTACTCTTGAGCTTACATGCCCAGCCTGATTGGCAAATAGACCCAGGTTGAGTATCAGGTCGGCCGTCTATGCAGTGTCGACGAGTCTCTACCCGCTGCCGTAATGCGATGTAGTTACCCGTCAGTTCATCTCAATTCCCGCCCGCCTACCTACCAATTCCCATCATTGAAGCCGGTGAGAGGAAACCCCGTCGGCCAGTTGATGGAATGTCCTGCTGCATCCCCTGTCCTCAGCCTTACACTGCTGGAAACGCCCTAGCGCCGTCAGCTCTAGACTTCTCCACCTGGAGGGGGTCCTGGGCGGTCTCTGTTTCTGGTGCCCCAATCCCCGTCCTTGATTCTCTGCCCACAAGTGCCCAGCCTGCAGCGCCTCGTCAGCCACCTCAGCCCAAGAGCCCAAAAGACCTGCTGAGATCTCATTGTTCCTCTTTATCGCGAGAGAAGCGAAGGAAGCAGTGATTCCAACGATCAGAGCCCATCATCAACTATCCACCAGCTAAAGCTTGCGCCTCTTTGCCCATCGAATTTTCTCTACGTGACGGTCTCATCGACATCATCAAGTTCGGCTCGTCCGTGCCCACGCCAGCGCCAGCGCCAGACTTAACGGCCTGCCTACCTACCCATCCATACATACGCCAACGCAACACAGCCAGACATAGAGCCCACCTTTTGTCGACAGGCTCTCCCGCTACCTCGCAACTTTTTCTACATGCCTGGCTCCAGCTGTCAGAAGAGCGACCCGGCAACTTACCTGCTCCCAAGCTACAGCCACGGAGCGCACCTAGAAACGGCAACGGATCCAAGGTCTAGAAGCAAGCCAAACTGAACATCGGCGACCATATTCCAAGCCAGCATCAAGCCCAGCCCAGAAAGAGAGCCGCCAGCGGCGTCCAGTCCTACCCAAGTAGACCTCAGCTCTGCTGCAACCAGCTCAGCCCAAGCTCAGCCCAAGCTTGTCAGCCAACCAGCCGGCGACCACTTCAGACTCGTACATCCCACTTCCACTTCGCACGCCCCCCTCCTGCTCCCACTCCCGCCCATCGCATCAACCTAAGAGCTAGAACAACCTGGTGTTGGACTGTTAGCCAGGCCAGGCCAGACCGTCTCTTCTCTCTCTCTCTCGACTTTTGCTCACTCTCAACGCCTCTGTTCTACTCTGCACTGCGCTACACTGCTCTCCAGAAACCGCTTCTCTCGTCCTCTCCTCCTCCACCCCCCGTGCTAATTTCTGACCCGAACCCGAGCCTGACCCTCTCTCATTCCCCCCTCCCCCTCCTGCGCCCAATCCCAATCCAACCCACCCCCCTCGTCGTCGTCCTATCCTGTCCTGTCCTGTCCGCTCCGTCCTGCCCCGTCCTGCTGCTGCGGCGCCTCGCCTCGCCGCCCTCTGCGTCTGTGCCTGTGCCTCTGTGCCTCTTCTGACCTTTGGTCCTACTCCTCAAACCTCCCCCCTTTGCTCCTCTTCCTCTCTTCCATATGAGTTCTATGAACTCCCGCTTCAAGAGCTTTGGCTTCGGAAAACGCAAGTCCGCTGCAAGCATCCAGACCGTCGAGGGTCTGACCCCAAGCCCAACCCCTCCTCCGGGCCAAATACCGCAGCCTCCTCACCCTCACCAACACCAACACCAGCTCAACGCTCCCTCAATCGCCGCCTCGTCGTCCACGACAAGCCTCCCAATGAATCACCCGGGCCCTGGAAATCGCCCGCCCAGCTATACAGCCAACTTTCCTCCCGGCCAAGCTCCCCTCGGCCGTACCAGTCCTCTCACCCAGCAGCCCAACCGCACTCCTCCCAGCCAAATGGTTGGCGGTCCGCCCCCGATCAACACCGGTGCCCCCGTGGGCTACCCTCCCGGAATGGCTCCCATGGGCCAAGGTCCTCCTCCGATGGGAGGTCCTCCCGGCTTTGGACAGCCTCCTCCGCCTCAGGGCTACCCTCCCGCCGGTCCTCCTCCTCCTCAAGGCGGCCCCATCGGTCAGCAGTTCCAGCGCCCGGGCCCCGCTGCTGAGGTTGAGGGAGCCAGCCGGAGCAAGGCCCAGCTGATCGTGGGCATTGATTTTGTACGCATTTGAAGGGTTGCCAGTTCAGAAACGCAGTGGCTAATTGAGAAACCAGGGTACCACTTTCTCCGGCGTCGCCTTTGCGTTTGCGACCAACAACGAGGCCAAGGAAGATATCATTACTGAGTGGCCAGGCGCTGGCTCTTACACCAAGCAAAAGGTACGTGGAGTCGAGACAAGCAGATATCGAGAAGCGCAGAGACTAAAGTCATTATTCTCCAGATTCCCACGGTGCTTTACTACGATCAATACCAAAAGGTGGTAGGATGGGGTCCAGATATTGCTGACGCCCTCGCTCCCACCGGATACCCCAAGCCCGGTGTGCAAAAGGTTGAATGGTTCAAGCTCCAGCTGATGCTCAGCGGAAACACCTATATCGATCCCATCAACCTCCCTCCTCTGCCCCCAGGAAAGTCCGAAATCGACGTCGCCGCCGATTACCTCTTCAAGCTCCGACAGGCCATGCGGTCAGCTCTGCAAAAGACGCTGGGTGAAGTCTTTAACCGAGAAGAGCGCAACATCCGATACTATCTGACCGTGCCTGCTATCTGGAACGATGCCGGCAAGGCCGCCACCAGAGCTGCCGCCATCCAGGCTGGTTTCCTCCGAGACGAGAACGACAACCGTCTTACCCTGGTCTCTGAGCCCGAGGCCGCCGCTCTCTTCTGTTCCAAGACTGGTCTGTTGAACCTCAAGGTCCACGATGCCGTCCTGATTGTGGATTGTGGTGGTGGTACTGTCGATTTGATCGCCTACGAAGTCGAGGAGGAGAACCCCTTCACCGTCGCCGAGTGCACAGCTGGTTCCGGTGACTCGTGTGGTTCCACCGCCCTGAACCGAAACTTCAGCAACATTCTCCGGACCAAGATCCGCAAGATGAAGCTTCCCGATGGTTCCAAGACGGCCGGTCGTGTCTATGCCAAGTGTATCATGGACTTTGAGAACCGAATCAAGGCCGATTTCCGGAATAACGGCCAGAAGTGGGCTGTCGATGTTGGTATCGAGGCTGAGTTCCCCGAGGCCGGCATTGAGGAGGGTTACATGACCTTCTCCAACGAGGAGATTCTCCAGTGCTTCGAGCCCGTTGTTAACCGCATTCTGGAGCTCGTGAGAAACCAGATCATTGCCATTCAGGCTCAGAACCGTACCCTCCAGAACATCCTGGTGGTTGGTGGTTTCGGTGCTTCCGAGTACCTCTTCCAGCAGATCAAGCTCCACGTCCCTCCCCAGTTCCAGTCCAAGGTTGTCCGACCCATGGACTCAGTCGCCGCTATCGTCAAGGGTGCCGTCACCGCCGGTATCACGGAGCGAATCATCACCCACCGTGTCGCCCGTCGACACTACCTCATGGCCACTCTCCAGCCCTTTAAGGAAGGCTACCACCCTGAGGCCTACCGTGTGCCCTCTCTGGACGGCAAGGACCGTTGCAAGTTCACCCGACAGATCTTTGTCCAGAAGGGTCAAAAGGTCAAGAACGGCGAGCCTGTCAAGGTCTCGTTCTTCCGACAAGTCGCTCCTGGCGCTACCCTCATGTACGAGGATGTCCTGTACGCCTGTGACGACGATGTCTGCCCTGAATACACCAAGGATCCCCGTAAGTTTATTTTTCTCTCAAATTGATTCAAAGACTAACAATCCGCAGGCATCAAGGAAGTTGTCACGCTTACCTCGGATCTCTCCCGCAAGAACCTGGAGAAGGACTTTGAACGAATGGATACCCCTCAAGGCACCTTCTACCGCGTCTACTTTGATATCTACCTTACCCTGGATGGCTCCGAATTCAGCGCCGAGCTTGTCTGCCAGGGCGAAGTCATGGGCCGCTGCCGCGCCCGCTTCCGATAAACATGCAGTATAATGGAAAGAGAAAGCGATAAACTTGGAGTTTCACTTTGGAACCGCATGATACCTGGCAAGATGCAGAGGCGGGTGAGATTCGCTCGGAGCGCCCCCCTAAATATGACAGACAGAGCAAGGGAAATATCTGGGACCGTCTTGGGGTCACCCGACGAGACCAAAGAGACATGTCGAGCGACGAAAGATGTTGGATTTAGTACTAGGAGATTAAATAACTTGAGCGTGGTAGACACCAGGTGTGTCCAAGCCTGGTGTTGGGTTCTGAATTGGCGGAGGGGGAGAGTTACATGCATGAACGACATGATGATCACTCGTATATAGACAATGGAGACATCATTGAATGTGCATAGCGTCTCGACAAGCTTGTGTGTTTACTGAATATGATGCAAAGATATCGGGGACGAGAATGTCCAAATCTTGATCTACATCGACTCTGATTCTATATGTAAACCAACCTAAGACTTCTGTCTTGGTGTCCAAGTTATTGAACTGGAACGACTCGATCAGTCAAATGACAAGGGGTACCAGTCGACTTGTACAGCCAGATTTAAGTCATAATCCGAGTTACACGGCCAATCCCAGGCGAAAGATGGGCTCAAACTCTCCAAGCCAGTGATACATTTTTCTCTCACAGCAATATTTAGCAGTGAGGATCCAAGACATTGTGGCATATATGTCATCGATCAGCCAGTGTCGGCCACAAGGAAGCCCTTCTCGACTCAAATTCCGGGCACATGACAATCACTGTTCCTGGACCTTCTATCCCGCTCTCCGAGTGACGAGGAAAACAGAACAAAGGAGGTTCAATTACGGTTGGAACTGGGGCGTTATTGGGAGTTGGATGGTGGGGTCATGCAAGGTGCCGCGCACGTGGGGATTACTTCAAGAAGTAGCAGTAACCAAATATTGAGTTAGAACTTCATACATAAATACCCATTGTGCTTCTAATGCACGTGTGTGGCTCATGTAGAGTATACCCAATATGTCAAGCTGCGAAGTTGATGCTTGAAGCAAACTCATCTTTTCCAAAAGGCAGGGCTAAAAGCAGCCATGGAGAGTGTCGGGTCTTTTGCAGCCTCACCTCAGCAACGAAGCAAATGGTCTCCTAGAATTTTATCACGAGATATTTCATTCGACTTGTTGGCGGGAAGTGTGATGAAATTACTGTTCAAATTCCACCATAGATCCAATACTCAGGAGGTTCTCATGATGGCCTCATTTTGGCAGTAACAGCCAAAAAGGGAAGGTTATATCACAGCACATGTTCACGGCTACCAACACGAAATCTGTGTAGAATCTAACCCTATACTGCATACTTGCATTCATCATTATTCACACAACAATTCGTCGTCTGATCTTTTGCTGGCATGCATGTTCAGCCAGGGGTCTGGTTCTTGTCAATATCCCTGGCCCGTGGTCCCCTGACGTCATAGCTTTCAACCATGGCCACTCAAGCTCGTGTAAGTCATGGCAGCCCAGACAAGCATGGCAAGTTCTCGCTGTGAAGCGCCTCCCTTCGGTGAGGCCTTTCCCTGTCTACTCCTTCCTTTGCATTGTTTCAAACTCGTCGTTTCATTAGTTTCGGTCTTTCTTTCTCTTCCTCTCATCTTCAGCTCCATTCTCTCCTTTGCTCGAGGCCGACTCTTGGGCTTCTATCCTCCTTCAACCCTCTGGATTTATCACCCTCTTTTTGTTCATCTGTTGATCAGCAAGCACCAAGAATATTAATAGTATCGTCTCTCCTCCTCGGCCGTTTCAGATTCTGGCCACCTCCCCTCCTTACCCGCTCCTCTACGATAACCTAGCCGATCTCGTCGCTCTCAGCCGGTCCACCCCTGCTCATTCCCCTAGACTCTATCGTCTGTCCAGCCACTCTCCGCTGCCACGCCTCCAGTGCAGATCAATTCGACAAGGGTCATCAAGAAACGGTTCCCAGGTGTCCAAGAAGGCAGTCTTGGTTCGCAGCATCGTCATCGCCTATACGTCACTTAAGTCCCTCGATCCTGGACAGTACCCCAACGCCGTCGTATCTTACATATACTGCTCGCCGACTATACTTGCTCCAGTAGACAACTATCTTTGCAGGCCATGGTCATGACCAACTAATACTTTCTGCCACTTTGTTCTACTAGACTCACAACAATTCCCTGGGGCGACCTGGATTGGATCACAACGCAGGTCAACAACTCGTTGTTATTTGTCTTCCACTTACACCCTTTGAGCCAGGAAATGGTATCTTCGTCGAAATGTGGAGACGCCAGAAGCGCCTCTTCATTGCGCCGGTTGCTGGTGCCTGTCCTCGTCATTGGGCTGTGCATACAGGAAGCCAGGGCTGTCAATTTAGAGGTCCCTCCAAGGATCTCAGAAGATGACCTTTTGCAAAAATGGGGACAATACACCGTGAGAAATCTACGCCGAAAAGAACCGGAAGACCCCGACAGACCGGTGCCTTTGGTAATTACCAACAAGTGCGATTCAACCATCTGGCCTGGCATCGCAACTCAGTCCGGCAAAGGCCCAGGCATTGGGGGCTTTGAACTTGCCCAAGGGAAAAGCAAGGAACTTTGGGTAGGATCAGAGTGGCAAGGTCGCATCTGGGGGAGGACGAATTGCACTGTCAAAGGCGATTCATGTGCCTGCAAAACGGGTGACTGTTTTGGAAAGTTGGACTGCGAGTTCAGTGTAAGTGCTCTGCCGAGTGTTTTCCACATGTATTAACGCATAGTCAGGGGTCAACGCCAGCAACACTCGCCGAGTTCACCTTGGCTGGCGGCTTACACAAGGAGCAAACTTTCTACGACATCTCCCTAGTTGACGGCTACAATCTCCCGATGGGCATTGTGTACATCCCTGCCAAGAACACAACCTTCATCCCGCCAAATCTCACCAACTGCGCGTGCATTGCATCTCCTAGCTGGATCTATGCACACGCTGATACTGGGACCTACTACACCAACTCGACATATCCAGTGCCTCTGGAAAACAGGATCGACAACGAAGACGCACGCCGCTGGTGTCCATGGAAATATCTTGCCTTTCCGCCCACTAAGCCGGGTGACGGCATCTACCCCTACCCGGACGATCAGATCGAGCGACCCGAGTTTTCACCTTGCAACAGCGCGTGCGCCGCATACGGCACTGACAAAGAGTGTTGTGTAGGCAGATACCACGATCCGGATATCTGCAAGCCATCCGATTACAGCAAGGCCGCCAAAGCAATGTGTCCCGATGCTTACAGCTTTGCTTTCGACGATCAGAGTTCAACGTTTATCATTCCCAAGGGCGGCGGCTGGGAGATCGTCATGTGTCCCAAGGGTCGCTCGACTAACATTCTGCGTCAGTTGGGCGATGAAATGAATGAGCTTGCCGATTCAGGGGGACTATCACAGGTTGCCCAGAAGCGACTCAAGAATGTCACATATATCATATCCGACAAGAGTATCGCGAACAATGTGTTCCCGGCGATTATTACGATGGGCTCTGCGGCGTTGGCAACTGGGCTATGGCTACTATTATGAGCATTTGGGGAGTCCGATCGAGACAACTTGACAAGAGCTGGGAACATACTTTCTTTCCTTTGTTTATAGAAGACAGGCTGGTTCCTGGTCTTGTACGTCTTTTTGACTGTTCCTTTCCTGAAGTTGGCTTGGATCGAGAATGAGCACACGATTAGATGATAGACGATGAGCAGGGAGTTGGTTTCAAATCCCTGGGCCAGAATGTTTATACCCTTCTTTCTTTGATGCCCTAGATGAGAAGTTGTTATTCTCTCTACCTTTGTACAGGCTTCTATCGCTTTGAGATAACTATCATGCTGTATGTCCACCCTCGTATTAGTCCACTCCCTTCTGCGGTGAAGTGACGTCTAGATATCAAGTGCTTCTAAGCGCAGCAGCGCGTTGATGACTATCTCCGCCTCTCCTTTCGTCTCCTCTCCCACTCGGCGCGCTCTTCCTCATCACTGCCGCTAAACTCGGCGTCGTCATCACTCTCATCGTCCACGCCTTGTGCGACGGCGTGCTTATGACCGCCATGCTTGGCATTAGTAGCCGAATTGTCGACGTTGATAAAGTCGCCGGCGTTCTGGTTGGCGTACTCGTGCTTCTGGATGAGCTCGCGCAGCTCCTTGTTGGTGGGGTCGACGAGCTGGTACGGCGTCAGGCGGGCCTTGTTCTTGACGCGAGGGTTCGACCCGGCCTCGAGCATCATCTCGACGAGGGCGTTGCCAAAGGGTCTCTGGGCGGGTGGCTCCGAGTTGATCCAGCGGATGGCGGTGTGGAGTGGGGTGTCGCCCTCGAGGCGGGTTAGGGGGTCGCATTCAAAGTCGGGCTGGTCGAGGAGGAGGTCGATGATTTCGTCTAAGTTGGAGGTGTTAGTTTGTTGTATGGTTCGGTCGCGGATTACGGGGAAGACGCACAGTTGCCTCGGGAGGCGGCCTCGTGGTAGAGGTGGTTGCCCATGACGGTGGTGGTCTCGTTGAGGAGCTTTGTGATCTCGGGGTCGGATTTGTCCTCGAGGCACTCGGTGAGGAGGTCGGTGTTGTTACGGCGGCATGCCTCGATCAGGATTTCCTTGACGGAGGCGCCCTGGGCGTGTTGGTTAGAGTGTACGGTTGTGAAGGGTGTTGAGGCCTGACTTACATCGTGCTCCTCGTCAGCGCCCATCTTTGCTAGTTGACCAAGATGTGTATATCAAGCTGATTTGCAAGGGAAGCGGGGTATTATCTGTTGGCAATGGGGGAAAAGATTGAAGGTTTTGAGTGAGAGATTCCGGAATGCTCGGTATAAATCGAGGTATGCAAAGTCAACAATAGCGTACGTGTTTGCGGCGTCGTCGTCACCAGGGGGAAATATGAAAGGAGGTGGCAGTGATGATGTAGCATTTGTCTTTGGTGTTTTGGAGGGGCTGAGGCTGAAGCGCCCAGGGCAGCAGCAATGGCGGGGGAGATGGCGCTAAGACATGGTCCGTCATGGCAGAGGCTGGACCCCACTAGAGGCGGCACGAGGTGGAGGCCTTGGCGGCCTTGGGACTTGACTTTGGAGAAAAAAAAGAAGTCATATTCGTTTCTACCTATTCAACGACGCAACAACAAACAGCAACAAGACACTGGCTCGCTTTCAAACAAGGCTCTATTGCGGACGGTTTCTTGCTATCAACTCTTTTCCCTAGCAAACCGCCATCATGTTGCTCTGTAAGAGTCACAAGAGTCACCCTCACCTCTCCAACCTCACTAACCATTGTAGTCTGCCCCCATTGCGCCAACATCCTCACCGTCTCCTTCACAAACACGCGCACCAACCGCCTCGAGTGCCGAACCTGCCCCTTCGAGCACCACATCACCGAGCCCGTCTTCTCGCGCCGCATGTACGAGCGCGTCGAGAAGGAGGACGTCTTCGGCGGGCCCGGAGCCTGGGACAATGCGCAAAAGGGCCGCGTCCAGTGCCCCAACGAGGGCTGCAACGGCGACGAGGCCGCCTTCTTCCAGGTCCAGATTCGAAGTGCCGACGAGCCCATGACGAGCTTTTACAAGTGCATGACTTGCGGACACCGGTGGAGAGAGAACTAGGCTTGTAGGTGTCGGAGGGGGGTTTTGTTATTTGTTCTTGGTTGCGAGGAGAATTGGAGTTTATCATAGACTGTAGCTCGTGTTTTTCGAGTTTGAAGAATCAAAATTGTGTAGTCTCGTCATGTTGCGAGGCGTTTGTTGAGCTGGGCAGTTATGCGTGAGAAGGCTTCTGCTTCGTCTTGATCTTAATCTTGATCGTCTTCTTCTTCCGCGTAGGAGTCTTGATGTCATCTTGTTCTTCGGGGCTTCTCTGGCCTTCTTGCCGTGGCTCGTGTGACTGTCGGCGAGGCGCGTCGTCGCCTTGGTCGCAAGTCTTCTAGCTTTCGCGGTGCCAATCGATCGAGGCCTTCATGCCCTCCTCGACCAGTCTCTGAACCACGTCCGGACTCATGATCTGCTGTCGAAACATCTCCTGCTGGAGGAGCTCGAGGTGTCGCAGGGTCGGACCGGGGTAGGTCAGGTACTTGAGGTAGGGCGGCTTGCTCCAGTACTGGAGATAGGCGAGGTATGCGACAAAGGCAGGTTGATTGAGGAGTTTTTGGGACGCAAGATGGTTGAGGTAGTAAGGGTTGGCTAGAGATTGCACAAACTGGAAAGAATAAAGGTCAGCAGGGGAGAGAGGGAGAGAAGAGCGCAGAACGAACCTCGAGCTCAATCTCAAAACGCGAGTAGCCGCCATACTTGGGTTCTGTGTCCGTCTGCGCGGGCGCGGGCGGAGGTGAGCCCATTGGTACATCTTGAGAGGCCTCAGCGGACATTTCGAATGATAGTATGAGTTATCCAGCAAAAGGCGATGTATGCGTTGGTGGTGATGCGTATTGATGGTCTCTCTCCTTTGCGTTGGCGCAGGGAAGTGGAGGCTGCAAGGACGAACTTGGGAGCTGCTTGACCCACTTTGCTATCTATCGACGTCAGCTGAAGCTTGCTTCATCAAGCATCCATGATGGCTTTGGCTGGGTCATGATGTTAACCTATGATTGGTTTGGTTGGTTTGATTTGCTTTCTTTTACTCATCTCAAACATTGAATCACTACCTATTCTCTTCTCTTCTTCTTCAGAGGTGCTTGTAGTATATCATTCAATGACCCTCTCGAAACGAAACGGCTGCCTCCTGTGATGCCTACTAGGTTGACCAACAACAAACTTTTCTGCCTACTTCCCTACATATACATCTTTTCTTTGTGCTTTAAGCCCTCGAAACTTGATCCCTTCATCGATCTCTTCTTTCTTGAATTGTCACTCATATCAACTCGAAAATGTCAGAATCCAGCGCTTCAACAGTCAAGACGCGCATCCTCATCATATCCGACACCCACGGCTCACAACCAAAACCAAAACCCGACGATGGCTGGCCGACCACTGAAGATGAACTCGATCAGGAAGACTTGAAGTGGGCTCACACCGGTTGGAGAGAGCCTCTGCCAGAGGCGGATGTTGTCCTCCATTGTGGCGACCTGACCCTGCGTTCAACCGTCCCGGAATACGAAGCAACCTTTGATGTGCTACGCTCCATCCGGGCTCCTCTCAAGTTGGTCATTGCAGGGAACCACGATACTGCCCTTGATGAGCACTTCTGGATCAATGAAGTGGGAGGTGCTAAAAGAACCATGAACCAAGTCAAGGACATCATCGAAGCTGCCAAAGCAGACGGGGTCCGATATCTCACCGAAGGCGTTCACGAGTTCACCTTGGACAACGGGGCTCGACTAAAGGTGTTCGCAAGCCAGTGGACACCTGCATTCGGCGGCTGGGCATTCCAATACGACGACGGCCACGACTTTAAGATCCCCGAGGGCATCGATGTGGCCATGACCCACGGCCCTCCGAACGGTATCCTCGACTTTGCCGGTATGACGGGGACCCGGGCCGGGTGCCCCGATCTCCTGCGCGCCGTCACCCGCGCGAAGCCAAAGATCCACTGCTTCGGACACATCCACGAGGCATGGGGTTCACTCCTCGCCACGTGGGACGACGAAAAGATTGACCAGGAACGGTCGAAAGCCGTTGGACTCAAGGGTCTGCGGCCGAACCGCGTGACGCAGGATGAGGAGACGTTCAAGGCAACAAAGGCGAAGCTCATCAAGATGAGCCGGGAGAGGGGTGTACATTTGGATCTCACTGAGGGTGACTACCATCTCGCACAGGGAGAAAAGACGCTGTTTGTGAATGCTGCCATCATGAGTATTCAATATCGAGCCATACAGCTACCATGGCTCATCGACATCGACTTGGCCAAAGCCGATGAGAGTCAAGAACCTCAAGATTAAGATGGAACAGAACACGGAGGGAGAGCAGGATAAAGGAGCCAGGGGTTTCGTGCTTGACAAATTGCAAGCAAATCCATTTCCATCATTACTTTTTTTTTGTCCGCTATTGCAAATAGATATAGCTTTTCAATGCTATACCCCAATATCCAAACAAGTGACCAAAAACATCCAAATGTCATATCTCGAAGCATACTCTCGTTCAGAACATTAAACAACGCCAAGGCCTTGCAGTGAAGGCCTCATTAAGATTACTCCCCAGGCGCTCTATCACCGGATTATACCTGTGTAAACTCACACCTTACAGAGCGAAAAAGGCAGCCAGGACGGCGAGGAAACCACCAAAGGCAGGGCCGGTCATGGCAGCGGCGTTGCCAGTCTCGCTAGCAGCAGCGCCGGTCTCGCTGGTCTCGGAGCCGGAGCCAGTGCCAGTCTCATCACTTCCGCTAGCACCAGTTCCGGTGCCCCTGGTGGTTGTCTTGTTGTTGGGGCCAGGGGTGGCGGGGACGTCAGTGGAGGAGAAGATGGCAGGGAGGGTGACGGAGCCAGTGATGGAGGTGTCGACGCTGGCAGTGACGGTCTCAGTGTTATCCTCCTCGTCAGAGGCAGTCTCGGTCTCAGACTCGGTCACGGAGACGGAGACGGTCGCGGAGACGGTAGCAGTGGGGGTGACAGTGCCGGTAGACTTGCCAGCGGCCGAAGAGTAAGCCTCGCAGGCAGCCTGGGCGGCGGCGAGGGCCTTGGGGAGGTCGGCAGCCTCGCACTCCTTGGTCAGGCATGGCGCGATCTGAGGGGTGAGCTTCTCCTGGAAGGAGGGGTCGCACTGGCAGGCGGTATCCTCGAGGTCGCAGCCGGCCTTGGGGACGTACTCCTCAAGACACTTGAGCTGTTGGGTTTGTGTTAGACGGTGTTGTTGTGACACGGGTGTCCATGTTGATGTTGACTTACAGCGCACTTGGGCTGGCCAGTGAAGTCCTGGGCGGCAACGAGGCCGGCAGCAGCGAGGAAGAAAGTAGCCTTCATTTTGAATTGTAGAGTTGAAGCACAATTGGTAACAAATTTGTCTTGTTCGTTGAATTCGTAAGCTCGAGATGATGATGCTGGTGGGTAGAGGTAAGACGCGCTCCTCGGTAGGTCGGTCCAGGCCTTTTTATAGCTGCTCCCAACTCCCGGGGGCGCTGCTGGTTAATTAGCCTACCCCATAAGAACAAGCCTTGTCGGGCGGACAGGGATTGACAGAGAGGGAAACGGGCTCCATCAAATTATCCATTCATCGGCTGGTCGGACGCGCCTCACAACCTGTCGCGATCGCCTATAAGCGGGGTCTTAGGGATGCCAGAATTCTGTCTCGTTACTTGCCTTTTGAGGCAGACTATCCGCACCGCGTCACAAAGCTAGCTCAGTAAAAGGAGCAGGATACTTAGGAAGAATATCTATTAAATATAAAAGGTTTTTATTATTATTACTAAACAAAAAATTATATAGCTTTAAAATATCTTCTTTTTCCGCTCATTTAGTAAGGTTTAGGCAAATTATTACAACTTTTACACGACACTGTCCTCTCTTTCCTGTCCTGCCCCTGGACCCCTGGAAGCTTGAGAGCTAAAGCCCACTAGACCCTGCGCTATGCGAGCCGGGGTTACGTGCCTGAGTGGAAAATAGCGTGTAAATCCCCCGTACTGGTACTTGTGTTCCCCAGTCTAGTCTAGATGAGCCTGGAGCCATTCCCGCCCAGCCAAAGCTTGAACGTGTTGCCCAGAACTTCAATTTCACCTTTTTTTAAACTTTGGCTGAAACCTACCCAACAAAACCCATTAAGAAGGAAGGAATCCTTGGTGCCGTTTTCCCGTTTGCCCCAAATACGGATACGTACAACCATGGCCCCCCATTCGCATCGAGAAGCCCCGATTTTCCTTCAATTCCTCCCCTCACCAGAATCATCCGTTTTTGACCCTGTAAAAGACATCAACTGAGTCCCCTACGAATAGAGAAGAGGTCATTAGAAGCTTGCCGGGGTTGGTCAACAGCCGAGAAACCACGCCATGGCCACCAGAACCACCGAGATGAAAACTCTTGGTGAGGCTGGGGAGGATGGAAAAGGCCCAGATGGAGAGGAGAGGGCTTACTCAGTTGTCAGCTTATTACCTTGTATCTCCTCCATCTTCTCGCATGGTACATGCCGCTCTGGGAAAGGATCAATCCTCTGAGGCATTGCCATGCCAACGTCTCAAGGCCATTGGGCCGGGGCATCGTCTCTCTGTTTCTTTTCTGAGGAGTACAGCAATGAATGCAGTGGCTTCCCTGTCAATCCCTCGTTTGAGAGTGCAGACTCACTGCTATCCTCTCAGGGATCATTGGTGGATACCTCGGGGGCTTTTTGTTGACGAGTGCTTCTAATTCTGGTGAGGGGGGCATAGCTGTGAGAGACAACCTACCTACCGTCAACACTGCAGGGTCCTTCTTTTATCCATACATGGATGGATCTCGGCAACTGCTGATCCTCACATGACGGCTTCAGGTCAGGTCAGACCACGATGACTGTGATTTCTCAGAGAAGCATGCTTGATTCTGATTTACTCGAGATTCAACCTACGGTGCCTGGCCAGCCACGCCAGTACATGACAATCGCGTCGCCATGCACACGCATGCAGATGGGGTCCAGGATCAGGAGGTACGTAGGTGTTGGCAAATACGAACAGGCTTTCCACTGGCCTGCCTAAAATCGATGCATGGCAACGTAACATGTACCGAATTGTACGGATACAAGTCAGCCTCTGCCTCATTCTGTCTTGGACAGTCTGTCTCTCCCTCAGATTCAGATCCGCATTTAGCGCTATGCAATGCTGCTTGACAGAAAGCTTGGCACTTCTGGTCCAAACGCTAACTACGGTAATATCTCACCAAGTGCTGGCTTTGAACAGCCGGGAAAGGTATTGTATTGTATTGATTAAAGCATCTCAACCTACGTAATCATCATGAATCGTCATCCCATCGAGGCCGGTTCATGATGATGGGTCTCGCTGGATCCCAGGGTCCTCGTATCTCATTCTTGTACTTTTGCAGCCCAATCAGCCACCAGCTGCATCCTCCTGTTGCCAGTACCGCGATGAGTACTCCTACCATCATCCCTACGAGTCCGCTCTTCCATGGCCATCCGCCAGTGCCCTTGGTGTCACCTAGGATGAGGCCTACTCCAAGTCCTGCCCCCAGTACCAGCAAGATGGCCGATACCACATGGAATCGCCAGCTGCGGTGCCTTGCATACCGTCGGAAGACGGGAAACAGGCCAAAAACTTCAATGCTGAACAGCGTCAAGCTAAAGACCTGCTTCGTGGATGGTAGCCGGCTTGCCAATACCGTTGATGCCATGAGGGCAGCATTGGTGGAGAGTGATGCGGGAAACTTGGCTCCCACGCCGCCCGAGTAGTCAAAGAAGAAGATGTTTATGGCCAGGAGCCAGAAGGACATGGCCCAGATGCTGTCGCTCGATGTGGACCGGGTAAGGGATTTGAGGATAGGACTAAGTCCAAGGAGTGTGCAGTAGATGAGGATTGCTGACTTGATGGTTTCAGCCCTCTGCCGAGACCGGCTCTCTTCAGCAAGAAGGGGTGGTGGCAGCTCGGGGAGGTGCTCCTGGCTGGCTCGAGGTGTATGCACAGCACCACTGGCCAGCGAGCTGGTTGAAGTGGACTGTGCCCGTTTAACCGCGTGGTGCGCATGCAGGTTTGTAGTCGAGCTCGAGGCCGATGGCCCGGCGGTCGACGGGACTGAATCGATCCGGAGCGGAGGCGGGCGCCTAATACTACCGGCGCGGCCGGGTCGCCTCATGCTTCCGGTCCGGCCAGCTCTCCCCGTCACTGTTGCCGCTGCCACTCCGTGACTCGTGTCACCAGGGTCCTCGATCTCAGACAACCAGCGCTCCCAGAGGATCCATCCCACAAAGGTAAGGAAGCTGCTCCAGCTTGTGACAGACACTGGAGATACACGCTCCTGAAAGATACCAACAAAGCAGACAATGAAGATAATAACGGAGCAAACATGCTGCAGTATAACTGTCGAGTCGGCGACGAGGGGCCAAAAGTCATACGGCTTAAGACGGGGATTCCGCTGTAGGTTTTCGAGAAAAGTCGCTTGGTCGGTATAGTTGTCGGGATCTGTTGAAAACTTGGTTAGCTCTCGTCGCGGAAAGCAGATGATCAGTCGGCCCTTACATGATTGCTTCACCCACATCAACTTCTTCCACGGCCGCTTGCGCCTGCGACTTCTACTACGCTCGCCAAGGCGGCGAGGCGGCGACACGAAGGCATCGTCAGGGGAGAGATGGGAGCGGCCAAACCCATGAAGCGTCGAACGGTCTAACGAGGGGAAGGGCGTCTCGTCATCGGTAGGGGATGGCATGCTCTCGGGAGGGCATTGGAGGCGGTGGAGGTCGCGCTCAGTCGTTTGGAGCAGATCTCTTGTCCGCGTATGTCTTCTCTGGCGACCGTGTGAATAATGGCAATGGTGGTGATGATGCCAATCAGGAGGATGAGGATGTGCAATGAGTGGGTCGCCCAGGCTTAGCGGGCTCGGGGATCGGGGCAAGCGCGCCGTCGACATCGAGTTAGGCGCGTCCCGCTAGGACGGGAGCTGAATCCTAATCCGCCTGCCTGCCTCTTTCTGCGATGGATGGATGGATGGGTGTCTGTTCTAGCATTACCCTACTAGGTAAGATCTGTCGCACGGCATGAGGCCGTTTGGCGATGGTGATGATCTGTTAACATTATGTGCCGTCTGCTTAGAATATCGAGAAGTCAAGTTTGGCCGAGAGCTTAAGCTGCATAAGATTCGAATGCCTACCTACCTACCTACCTAACTTACAGCGCCTACCTACAGTACCTACCTACTGCGATACACTCTGTCAAACGGCTCAAAAGGAGATGGAAGGAGCAGTTGCAGTTGTGGGGCCTGCTTACCAGGCACATACATCTCCTGCAACCACGACGGCATGAGCGTTGGTGAGCAACCCATACCACAGCCACAACCTCCCAACAGCCTCGTCCAACATCAACTGCAATCAAACTGCCACCAACGTCGCGGTAATAACCCGCTCCCAACCGACAGTCAAGGAGAAGCCATACATCACCAACGTCACTAATGGCACCTGCATCCAAAGGCTGAAGCGTGCGTCTCGCGCCTACTCTACCCTACAGTGTCGACTCAAGAAAGCGCTTCATGACCACGCCCGTCAGCTCAACGAGGCAAAAGGCGCCATGCGCGCGTTCGAGTGACCAAGGAAAGTCATCCGAGCGGCAATGGCTGACTCGAGACCCGTACTAACGTTGGTATCGGCCAAACCACCGTGCTCATCCCGACCTCCGATGTGAATGGCTTGCTTCCGTCACAGCGCAGATACGCACACCGATGTTTCATACGCACCCGCATCACAGTTCACTTCAGCCTGCCATGATTGCCATGGGCTCTCTCAAGACTCACACTCATCACCGCTCTTCCCTCGGTCCACTCTTCCGCTTCATCGGTTCGTCTTGGCGGCGAGAGGCAGCCCACACCACCGACTCCAGAGCATGTACTTCCTCCCAACCGAGATCCCGGCTTGATGTCGTTCGTGGACACTCAGGATGCAGGCTTGTCGTTCTGTCACACTGATACTACCACATCCCCCCACTGGCTCCTCACCAGTGACCACTACCCACCGATCCCGACAGATCAGATTTTTGAAAACGTGGTCTTGGGACCAGAGTTAATGCCCACGCGGCCCGTACCTGCTGATGCGCCTTTACCGTCGAGATTGGCGACCGAGGCAAGCCCAAGCAGAGACACGCCTGATGCTCTTGCGTCCTGCTCAGCCTGGACCGATCTCGAGCCTCGAGTCTAGATCTGCCCGCCAATCAAGCCCCAGGCTGGCCAAGGTGTTCGTCCTTGGTGCTTGGGTTGTCCCGGAACCAGTCAGGCGGCACCAATCGCGTACCATCCCGCCTCAGCTTCGCGAGCTCCACACGGGGTTACCCGACATCCCTTGCAAGCTCTAAGCCCTCCCGCCTCACTTCGAGCGCATGTCAAGCCAACCCAAACCGCTGGGACCGTCTTGTCAGCTCTGGACGATTGGCAATCGCCTTGACTTGGTGAAAAGCATTGGGTGCATCGCCCGCCCCGGCCTGAGAATGGGAGGCCTGGAATTGGCCGAGAACGGGAACGGGTTTGAGATGCATGCCGGAAACGACGACATGCGAACCTGGGCTCCCAAGTGTTGCAGACCCATCATCCTGGAACCCGTTCCCGTCCCATGCTGACCACGACCCCGGCATCCCCATCACCATCAGAGACCGCGTGAAGGTGATAGTTGGTTGTACTCCGTGCCAACAAGCTCCGTGTTGATACTGACTGGACTTCGTCCGCCCTGGCATCACGTCGGCTGCGTCCGCCGGCTGCGCTCTCGGGAGGCGCGTATTATGCAGCCACGCCCAGGATAGCCTGCCAACAGTCTTCTCACATCAGACCATTACCCAGGACGAGCTGTGCTGGGGTTCTAGATTGGCGAGAAGCTTCGAATTCTGCGAGAATGAGGGTTCTGGTTCGTCCTCTGCAGGCTCATCGGCCGCCCGATCATGACGACACGTGACAAGACACGAGGAACATGATGCAGTCAGAGAGACAGGAGCGAGGCTAACATGTCTGGCTCGGGGCTGAAAAGCTCAGCCGGAGGGACACCAGGGTGGCGCTGTCGAGCTTGCTTTTTAATACAGAGCTAAGAGGCGCGAAATACCCGATATGTGTGATCGTCGACTGGACCTCTTGCACCATCTGCGCCTCACCCCGGTCCTATCACCACTCTCTTCCTTGGAGAGCGGTCTCATTGGTTGGCTGACCGAGGGAACAGGATGGACCATGCAGCATGCCGCTATCGAACCGCTAGAAGCGGTGTCGGTGAACCATCCCGGTTTTGGCAGGCTGTGGCACAGTATAGCATCACGTCCCACGATGGCTTCAAGGGGGATCATTGATTTTCCCCGCCCCGGACATGCCGCAAACAGCCATCCACCCCCAGCATGTAGGTATGACACCGTTTCCGTCCTGTCCTCGTGAGACCCCTGTTCTGGACTCGACAGTATGTAGGCCGACGTGAGATTAATACCGCCGCCCGTACCTCTCTGCTCGATCCTAGACCTCCAATCATCTCCGTTGAGCCACCTGTTGAAGCTGTGTTGTACTGCTCGCACTAGAAGCTCACCCTCTCAACACTGTTGCTTTCATGAAAGTACGAGGCCATGTCATCCCCCACATCGTCAACATCGTCAGTGGCGAGCTTTGGTTCTCTTCCCACTGAACTTCGCCTCAAGATATGGTCACGAGCCAATGAGCCTCGGATTGTCCTGTATGGCGACTTGGTCCAGAAAGACGGTTCTTACCCGTTGCCGACTGTTACACAGCTCAACGCCGAGGCACGAGAGGAAACTAGGCTAGGGTATGAGCCTATTGGCCACGGCTCATACTTTGACTTTTCCAGAGATATCCTCGTTTGCGACCACAAGATTTCAGACCAAGCACCCGACTCTTACTTGGAAGATCTGGCACCGCGGATAAGACGACTTGCCTTCTGGGATTGCTTCCCCGACGATGGCCGGGTGGATGGGCCATACCACTACTCCGTCTATCTGTCAGCCTGCTATCGTCAGCGAGATTTCGGCAAGATCGAATTCGACCGATTCTGGTTTCCCAACCTGGATGACCTGTGGATCGTCAAAGTGGGAGAGATTGATCCAGCGTGGATGATCCACACGAACACAAATGCTCCATATGAAGTTCGTCTCAGACAGCTGGCCAAACAGTTCCGATATTGGGTAGACGAAAACATCATCGAGATGGCACCCCTGGATCTGGACGACCCCGAGTCTCAAGCAGTTCTCAACGAGGGCAGATGCGGCAAGGAGGATTGTCACGAACTCAACAAAGGACGTAGCAAAATGGTGTCCAAGGTTGTCTTTCTGGATGGAAAATACAAGGCGCCCGACGACGGCCTGAAATGGGTACGAATCCTGCCATGGCACGTTGATGAGGACAAGGTCAAAGAGAACCGGACCTGCGAGAACAGGATGAGATGGGTCTTGGTGGAGAGGATCTTGACATTTGACCTGCAATGGGAGGGATGGAGCGAATCAGGATGGGAAATCAGGAGGCACAGAAGAGGCAAATGAAGGGAAACATTGAGGATGAGTCTTTTAGGATTCGAGGTGATGGGATCCCACAAGGACCGACTTGTCTGAGGGCAGGCTCGTCAGACATGCTTCAGCCGCCGTGCTGACAAGATGACAGAGCCCGGCTCCTGCTTGCCGAGCAGTGAAGGAGATGCAGAGGCCCGGCCACACCGGCTTGGTCATGTCTCCCACAGGCTCCTGGCATTGGATGGGAGCTGCAGTTGAGTTCGGAGAGTCCGCGCCAGACTCGAGAGCCGATTATTATGGCACCAAGACGAAGATGAAACCGCAGAGATTGCCTTTGTCGAGACACCTGACGGAAAGCGCCTGCTTATCGACAGATACAGAACACAATGTACACAGCAGTTACACAACAAACGGAGGAGAGCGAGAATTAGTAAATCGGATATTATATGCACAACCACGAAGATATAGAGAGGTATGCAATTGCGACTCTAGCAGATTTCTAATTTTTACAAAAAGTAAGAAGCGCGGGTCTGGGACTGACAACAGCACACAAAAGAGAACACCGGGAACAGTATTACAAGCAGCATGAAAGTGACGTGGTACTGTGCTAATGCATGGACAGGGACTAGTTCGCGACAAAGGGTTGTTCTGACTGAGCCCAAACGTATACTCTTCCTATTGTCACTTGAACGGCGACTTGAGTGGCTGTCTTTGTACACATTATTCTATAATGTTAAGAGCTGGAGGTCTAACAAAGAAGCGATATGGTGTGTTCTTGGGACTGTTCAGGGCAAAGGTGAGTTGAGTATGCTACTCAGAACAAGATGTTCAGCAAGATTGGGAAGATATATGTTCAAGTTGTGCTCCTTTAGACCCGAGGAATTCCGGTTAGTAGCATCGGCAAACCAGAGCTCTACTTCTCTTGGAAAACAAGAGAACTGTGCCGTTATGAAGAAGAGCGTCCTGTCCTACACCCCATACCGTCAGACCGCCCCCAAGAGAGGCCAGGTTGAACCCGCTGCTGGGAGACTATCCCCAAACGACAGGGAGATTCTGTGGCAAGTACTTCTTGAACCGGCAGTCGTGGAATTTTATCCAGAACAGTCTCAGAGGGACCAGCAGGTATGCTGCATGATCAACATGATGCGAGGCAGCGATGAAGGGTTCAAGTATTTTCAGCGCACTCATCGGACATTGTTCCAGGACGCCAACTTTCACTGGAGACGGATGAATGTGTTCAAGGACACCTTCTTGACGATCAACATGACCCTTCCAACACCAAGGATTTCAGGAATGGGGACAGGGATCCAGGAGACGTCTCTCTTTAGTCTTCCTATCCGGAATCTGGCGTCGAGTTTCTACGACATTGTCCGACCAGATTGGACAATGAGCCTAGAACCTTTGGAACTGCGATGGTTGCCGGATCTGCGCGAGTTTACCATGGCATGTCCCAAACGATGTGGCAATGCTATGCCCTCGAGTGACAAGGGCGACATGGTAGCCATTGGAGACTGGTATGGCTTTCGATATCATGTAAGCACGCACAGAGTTGAGTTTACTCGCCTATCTAAGCACGAAACCCTGGAGACGGGACTCGCCGGTAAGGATCCGCTGACAGGCTTATCAGGCACTGTGGTTCGCCTCTGGATCGTGAGGGAGGGGGAAGAGGACAACTCGGAGAAGAAGGGACGCCACGAATGGAAGGACTTGTGTTTGGAAACAAGACTTGATGACCGGGAAATGAGGAAGGCGTGGCGGGTTTGGCGACTGGCGCGGACTAGATTTGAGAATCCGGTCCGCGTTGAGCCTGTCATGCTGTTTTCTCCAACTTGGTGAGATGCTCTTGGTAGTGTTTAGATGATAACATGGAAGGTCTGGTGGAAGCGTTCTATGCGATAACCTTGTGAATTGAATTGAAGTTGATGGACGTCCGAATGAATCTGCATATTGTGCCCGTCTGAGAGAGAGAGAGAGAGAGAGAGAGAGGATCAAGGTACCCGAATTAATCGGCTACTTATTTACATATGCCTGCTTGACCAATATATATTCTATTCACTGAGAACAAGATAATGTGAGTAAGACTTACAGTGTGGATACGCACACAACATGGGCAATCTCGTCATCCACGCCCTCAAGTATGTCATCTCCACCTTTTCCCCCCTCCCGTTATCAACGAACAACCAACCTCGGGACGATGGATGGCTGTTCCATTCTGGGGCGCAACCAACCATTTGATGGGTTGAGATGCGTTCTTAGACGGAAGAGGTTTTGTTGTCCGGACGAGGTTTCCCCCTTACGGGCAGGATTTCCCTCTCCCTCCCTCAACTCCCATTTGCCAACATGACGGGATAGTAGGCATTGGCGTTGGACCCTTGAGAACGAGCGAGCGATTATTAATCTCTCTCCCCCTCCCGCAATCGGACTCGGAATATCATCCTCTCGGAGTTTACGGGAGTAGCGTGTCAACTCTCACCATTTCTTAGCTCTCATCTCATCTTGCTCTGACGTGAGAGATTGAATTAGCAAGAGGAGGTCGAGTATAACTCAACTCGGAGCTGTCGGGATAGAGATGAGATAGAACTGGTTATATACTGACTATTTACTACACCGCACTTGCATACAACTCCAACCTCGACAACAACACCGTCATCATGTCTCTCAAAGGCGAAGTCCTCCTCGTCTACCTCCCCGGCGCGGCTCCAGAGTCCTTCCTCAAGCAGACCCGCGAGCGCTTCCCCGAGCTCGAGGTCCGCTGGTTCGACGCCCCCGTCGTCGACTCCGCGTTCCTCCCACCCGACCATCTCCCCGACGAGGCATGGGAGGGCGTCACCATGCTGTGCATCTACCACCAGCCCGACCCGGCCAAGTTGCCACGGGCGCGCTTCTTCCAGGCTGCTTCGGCTGGGCTCGACATGTGGGCGGGGTATCCCAAGTTTCTCGACCCCAAGGTTCAGTTTGCTAATGCCAGTGGGTGCCAGCCGTATGTTGAATGCTGCTGTTCCCGTTGTTCAAGTTGTATTGACTCTTTGTGTGTAGACCTCAGATCGCCGAGTGGGTTATAGGAGCATACTTGTCTCACCAGCATCACTTCCAAGTCTATGCTGAGCAGCAGAAGCAGCAGCTCTGGCGGCCGAGACTCGAGCTCGGCATGCAAGCGTCTACAGGCCGTCGCATGTGAGCCCTGCACCCGATTTCCCAACTCGTGAACCTCTAGCTTACATTAACTTAGGGGTATCCTTGGCTATGGAGGAATCGGGAGGCAGTGTGCCCGGCTAGGACAGGCGTTGGGGATGGAGGTGTACGCTTACACGCTTCGAGAACGTCCGACGGCAGAGTCCCGGCGTGATGAGACGTATTGCGTCCCTGGTACTGGAGATCCTGAAGGTGTCATCCCGTCCAAGTGGTTCTCGGGCGGTTCCAGTCAAGATGTTGATCACTTCTTGGAGCAGGATCTCGATCTCTTGGTGGTATCTCTGCCACTTGGTGACACCACGAGAGGTCTCCTTGGCCCAGAGCAGTTCAAGGTCCTCGGCAAGAACCACGGCAAGACGTTTGTGTGCAATATTGCCCGAGGTCCTATCATCGATACTGACGCCCTGATCAACGCTCTCGAGAACGGCGTCATCCAGGGCGCCGCCGTGGATGTCACCGACCCGGAGCCGTTGCCCGAGGGACATCCCCTATGGAAGGCGCCCAACTTCTTCCTCACACCTCACATTTCGTGGCAGTCGTCCCAGTACTTTGACAACCTCTCAGGTCTTCTCATAGAGAACCTGGACCGTCTAGCAACTGGACGGCCACTGTTGAATCTGGAGAAGAGGAGGCCGAATTAGGGGGCAGTAGGGATACATTATGTATTTCATGATACTCTACATAGATGTACATGGCTTTGAACACTTGTGGCTCAGAATAAATGCAAAACAGTGAGCTGGGACGAGTATCCAAATACCGTCATGCCTCAATACGAAGAACAACTTGAACCTCCGATATCCAACAACCATTACTCCAACTCTTGAGATATGTCAGTCATGTTATATTAGATTCCTCCGGTCATTCCTCCTCAAGCTTGAAGCCCTTGACCATTCGCCCGCCGACTTCCTTAGTCTATTGCCCAGGCTAATGCTGGCAGCTGAGAGCCCCTGCATCCGTGTGGGTATAGCTGGCTCGACTCTCTCCCATTCACGAACCACCTTTTCTTCATCGTCACTATCGGCTAGTGCTGGGCCTGGCAGCATGGGAAGATGCCTCGGCCCCTTAAAGACGGCTCCACGAAGAGCTGCCCAGGACTCAACTTGACCATCGTCTGCCTCCTCGACGCAGTTGCACTCGTCGCCTGCCGGACACTGCGTCTCGCCAGCAGCATGCCATTCCGCCAGACATGCCTCGTGGCTCGCACATCCACAGGCCAAGCACGGTGGGAAGAGGGCATCCACGGGCTCGAGACAATAAACGCATATAAGCTGGCTCTGAGACCGATGGCAGCGCTCGCATGTGCCTACCGCACCACCGACCTTGGAGTCGGTAGATGTGTAACGAACTGGTTCGAGCTGGATCTCATGAATGCGGCATACTCCCGTCACATCAAGCCCACGGCCGGATGCAAGCAGGGCCTGGAGCTGGTCCTTCTTACCCATCGCAATAGGAGGCGAGTTGGCATGGTTGATAGGTCCATTCCCGCTCGCCCCATCATGAGCAGAATCAGGATAGCTGCCGTCCATGTGTCCACCAGTCACATCTTCCTTGAGAGCGTTGAACTTCATAATCTCGAGCCTAGCAAGGGGCTGGTTCCACATTTGCAGCATCTCGGCGTATGCGTATCGATAATGCGCATATACGTCACCCCGGTTGGATTCAAGGAGTGGCGTGCTGAGCCAGCCGTCATCGTCGAATAGTGTTTGATCCTCCATCGACACTGAGATCTTTGTAGGAACCAGCGGCAGCATATCATCCTTGCGGTACTCGTCATCATCTAGAGACGTTCTGCCCCCGCTTGAATCCATCGCCGTCGATGCACTCCATGTCACATTTCCAGGAGCTAGGCTGCTGAGGATCGTCTCTGCCGGGCTTGGCTTCTTCTTCCCATGACTTGGCGGGGATGATGAGCTCACACCGGCAAATGAACGAGGCAGGTTGGCTGCAAAGGCTGATGCCAGCCCAGAGTTTGCTCGATTCAGGAAGCGTGTGTTTGGAGATGTTGATACACTTGGTGGTGGCTCAAGATCCCCAAGATAGTCCTTGAACTTGTTGGGCGGCGTTTCTCCGCAAGAGTACGAGTTTGACGCCGGATCTCCGTTCCAGAGACCATCGTCAGATGCTTGTGATCCAGCATAATGGACTGGAGTATGGATGGTCATGGGAGTCGTGATGGCAGAGTTGGTATAGCTGCGACTGTTGATGTTCCAGAGTGAAGCATCCGTCGGGAAATAGTCGAGAGAAAATGCCGGCGCCTTGAGAGGAAGAGGAGTTTCTGGCTGAGCCAGATGCGACTCAAAGTAGGCCACACTGTCCCGGGCTGAAGACTCGCTGAATATGCAAGATAGCATGGCCAGCATCTGAACATCGGCAATTCTCTCAAAGTAGAAAAACAGATCCATGATGAAATCTCTGGCCAGAGGGTGTTGACCCCATTTCACCCTGCCCGTCAGAGTCCCGTTGCCTTTATCCACAACCGACTCAAGAGGAAGAGCATCTTCGTGACATCTCGACACCACATCGTGAGCGATCACCAGGATAGAGTCACGCCTCTGGTTGTGGGAAAGCACTTCAAGCGGGACACCCTTCTTTAGTAGTAGTGCCAGATATCGCCACACATCAACCAAATCCCTGGCCCCGTACTTTTCAGCGACTTGGGCATTGTGCTCGCAGACGTCGGCTCCGTCACCAAATATGGCATACTCGCGAGCAAACTCTTCCTTGGACGGAAGCGTCGATCGGAGATCGTGTATCGATATCAGGTTCTTTGGTCGACCAGGTCTTCGACGACTGGTGCCCGTGCCCGTGCCGGTACCAACACCAGTGCCTCCGCCGCTGGAGCGTATTGATCGATCCTCACTCCACGTCTTTCTAAACTGACGACTAGGGTGATACCAGAGGTTAATCTTGTGCATAGATGTTGATTCCGAATCGCTCGAAGATGATGACGAGGAGGAAGAACCAGAAGCAGACGAATCAGAGTCACCGCTCGACATGGACGCGTCCTCTGCCATGAATCTCTGCCGGGGTCCCAGATCGTGGGCGATCTTACCAAAGCCCGCGAAGAAGGGTTCCCCTTTGGGACGTTCTCTGTATGCGTCCATGGTAGTAGTAAACAGTGCCCTCGCCTTTTCCTCCTTTGAGGGGAAGAAGCAGACCAACCGCCCGTTGTGTGAGAACCTAGCACCGCACGTTCTAGGGGTCGGTGGAACAATAGTCCTGTTGGGAGGCGCAAGGGCAGTGTCTATCTCTGCATGCGGCGGAAGCTCTTGTGACATGGAGGCCGAACCCCCAGCTGGTATGTCCTCGTCGGATTCGCTCGAACTCTCGTCGGCCAGTCCATCGAGGTCGTCATCAAGATCTCGAACATTCTTGAAAAAGGTGGTGCTGCTTTCGAGGTCGACTTCTCCAAGGAGGTATGTAAAGGCTACTTCGAGACAGTTTTGCTTTCTCTGCAGGAACCGATCCGCAAGCTGGTGAATCTCACGATCGATCTTCTTGTGAGTTGCTGCTGGCATGAAGGATGACCTCTCGACGTAGAACTTGGGCGCTTTGGCCTTGGGGTAACCAACTGGGATGTCGATTCTGACTTTGATGAAGATGGTCTCCCCGTCTACGCCCCATGGACCGTTCAACGAGGCGTTAAGGGATAGATTGTCCATGTCGATGTTTTCCCATCTCACTTTGGGAAGCTGTGTGCTGACTCGCAAGAGCTCTTCCTGAATAGTGTCCGGTTCGGCCCATTCATCATCAGGATATCCATGACCAAAGATACCCGAGTCCTTCGACATGTGTCGTTTTGCGCCCGCCGAGACTTTTCTCTTGGTCATGGCAATGCCTTTCATCCAACCGATCTGTGACTGGCTACGATCGAGGGCCCTCCCTGAAGTGACCTTAGCCTTCATTGAAGGGCCTCGCCATGCCACGCCGACACGATGGTTCTGGCTCGCGCCTGATCGCATACCCAGTGTTAGGGCACTCTGTCTGTAGTTGCTGCCGCCGCCAGGTCGATGATCACTCATAGTGGCAGTCTTGCGATCTCGATCCGTGCTATCATCGACAGTTCGGAAGGTCTTGTAGGTGGCGCCTTTGCGAGTGAGACTGATACCCGGTGCCGCAGGCATTCCTCGAGTGTGGCCAATGGTGGCCAGGGTTTGAGGATCGATACATTGAAGTTTGAGCTCGTTGTCAGTGCCCCAAGTGACGAGCTGGAATTCGCGATCGTCCGTCCCATCTTCGGTGACACCGCCGCGGCAGCGCCAAAGGAACTCCTTTGCCTTGTGGTCTCCGTGGCCAGGCCAGACTTCCACCGGACTCGACGTCACATCAGTTCCTTCTTCGAACCGGGTGCTATAGAGGTACAGGTCGCCAGGTTCGTTTTGGGGTATAGCAACAACGCCTTGTCCAAAGGGCGTGTGCCGAGCTCTCCATACTGGGAAACCAGTTTCAATAGTATGCTCGAGAGGATCATCAACGTTGTAGTCCCAGAACTTGATACTCTTGTCAATGGAGCATGACACAATTGCACTTGGCCGATTTCGGTTCCAGTCTATACCGTAAATCTTTGACTTGTGAGCTTTGATAGATTTGAGAGGTTCAGATGAGCGGCGCTCATCCCAAATGTGAAGCCATCGATCATGCGCTGAGGCGAGAATATGAGAAGCTTGGCGGCAGTATTTGACCTGGGATGCACCAGCCGTCCAGTCGCAAAAGGTGAGAACTGGCTGACGGGGTCGTCGAAGATCCCACGCGTGGATGTATCCATCTACTGAGCAGGTTGAAAGGAGATCGGGATGATGAGCAGACCAGTTGACATCGGTGATTGCACGGCTGTGGCCTTGAAGTGAGTGCTCAATAGCGCCAGAACTCGAGTCCTCTCTGCGGTTGAGATTCCACACGAGAGCGCGATGGTTGGCGGCTGAGACGATCCAATAGTCTCGGGCTGCAAAGGGGGACCATTGAACGTCAACCACCAGCCAGGGGAGGCCATGAGTCCGTAGACGACGCGGGGGACTATACGGCGAATCCAAGTCTATGATCGCCAATCCATCGGGTCTATTCATCCATTGTCAGTCAAGGTGTATCCAGTCAGATCTGCCATGCAACCTACGAAGCTAGGGCGACATCGCGGCCAGCTGGAGAGATGGTGGCTGAGCCAACCAGGCCATCAACGTGGATAGTGCCATCAGCCTCAAAGCTTTCACTATCGTAAGCTGACTTGATGATTTTGCCCTTCTTGGGGGGATCGGTGAGTTGGTCGAACGAGGGCATGGTGGTGGGTGGCTGGATGAAGAAGCTATCACGACATTCCTCATGCCGGGGCTCACGAGAAGGGACGGTGCTCTGATCAAAGGCGCAGCGCCATTAGACGACTGCAGGTCATCTCATTGTCTGGCAGAGACCCCCCTGTAGCAGCTTCTGGGCCGTAATGGCGATTGTCTGGCGAGTATTGATGAATAGGTCACGATGGTTGGTGAGTGAAGCTCGCGTCTCCAAACCCCCAGGACCCAGGTACCTTGATACCCCTGCAACCTTATTAAGCGCGACTGGCCCGGGCTGGTCGTTGCATGTACCTCCCCGCCATCATGGCACCTGACGGAACCTTCCGCCACCAGGCGCAGGTCGGGTGCCTTATCGGGCGCATGCCATGCTGTGGATGGTGTTTGTCGCTGCGCTGTGTGAGTGATACAGTCAGTGTCCGTACATGGATGGCATTTCTTGCTTAACATGATCCATCTCGTCACCCGACTCTTGCAGTAAATAGACGTTGGGCCCTGATTTCGGGCCCTCTCTAGAGTATTTATTCTATAACCTTTGGAGCATATTGCCGAGGATCTTCTCTCCCCTTTGCCTCCCTAACTTGCCCCTCGACGATACTTATCCGCCCCCCCTCGTGCCTCTCTGTCTGCCCCGCCTCGTTCCAAGGGTTCAGACTCAAGACTTGATCTTCAACCCTTCACCGTCAAAACACGGCCCTCTTGGTCCACCGACACACCGACGCCAGACCTGCGCATATTCCGACTCCAAGTCACCGTCAACTCATACCTCGACACTCAACCTCCAGATATCCAGATGGCTCTCCCCAAGCGCATTGTCAAAGAGACGGAACGGCTCATGGCCGAGCCGTAGGTCATCCCCCAAGGATCTCGCGCTGCGACATGCATGTCATTTTTAACACCAACCGCGATGTAGTGTTCCTGGAATCAGCGCCGTTCCCCACGAGGACAACCTGCGATACTTTGACGTCGAGATCCACGGCCCTGCCCAATCGCCATACGAAGGTATGCTCCTTGTCGCCTCACAAAGTCTCCAACTAACCATGCCAAGGCGGCGTCTTCAAGCTCGAGCTCTTCCTACCCGACGACTACCCCATGACTCCTCCCAAGATTCGCTTCCTCACAAAGATCTTCCACCCCAACGTTGACAAGCTCGGCCGCATCTGCCTCGATGTCTTGAAGAGTGCGTGGAATAACCGAGTCCCACACTCTCTCGAAGCCGTCAAGCTGACAAATGCCATAGACAACTGGTCTCCCGCCCTCCAGATCCGAACGATCCTGCTCTCGATCCAAGCCCTCCTGGGTGCCCCGAACCCCGACGACCCCCTCGCCGCCGACGTTGCCAAGAGCTGGAAGGAGGATGAGCAGGCGGCCATCGCAACGGCCAAGGAGTGGACCGCAAAGTACGCGCAACCCTGAAGATAAAGAAACCAAAGAAATACAATTGCAAAAGAACCAGACTCGAAGCCGCGATGAGGAAAGAGGTATTTCGGAGCACAAGTGTTGGGAGTTTCGGGGCCGGCTGGTGTATCTCGTTGTAGAGAGCATTCTTGATCTTGGAGCGAGGAACAATGGGCACTTGCAGGTTTGCGCTTGGTGTTGTCTTATAGACCCAAGAGACTTGACTTGTTTAATCCGACACCATTCTTCAATCTAACGGCTGCATTCAGGAACAGCCCCGCCACGTTGTTATGTCGGGTGATGATTCATATCGGGCCGCGAGCTCACTAGAAGCTCTTCGAAACCTCGGTCAAAACTTTGCTATTGACACCTTAGATGTAACGAATTTCACAAAACAATTTGAAGGTCAAGATGACAACAAACTATATAGCTGGTTGTTGAGAGGTTGCCTGAAAAGCCGTTTATTGTTGAGATGAAAGTAAATATAAATACACCCTCTTCTTCCTTTTGCCTCTTTTCCCCTTTCTCCTCCTTTCTCCCCTTTGGCGCTTCTTCCAATACACGCTTCAAGCAATCGTCCATCTCAGCAATTACCGAAAAGGGCTACTATGTCGAACCCTGCTTTCCTCGACCGCGAGGTCCAGGAGGAGCTAGCCCTTCGGTCAGTTAACCCAGGCGTCTACGAGAGGATCCAGCACTATGTCAACCTCAGGACTGAACTGGTCCATGTCCTCGGGCGTATCATGAACAACCCCACTCCGCACAGGATTTCCAACGTTGATGTTGTGTCTCGCCGCAAGGGAAGGGTGACAGCACGGCCTTGGACCGATCGCTCCCTTGACATTGAGTTTCCTGCCCCTGGCGGTCAAGTACGTTCTCATTCTCCCCTAGATATTCCCCTACCTGTGTAGTGGAACTTCTTAACTAATGACATGACATATAGGAGCACCTCCGCCTACACTTCTCGGACCCCATCTCTGATGTCATCAAATATCACCAAGTCGCCAACATAGTCTCTGATTTGACTGATCTGATGTCGTTCATCGACCCAAATCTTTGGCAAGACCTCAGCCCCATTGACCGGCTCGAGGTGATCCTCTTGGCCATACCACAGTCTCTGATCGACGAAGTTGGGCTAGACGAGCCGGGCGCTTTGACTCTCTCTGCCAAAGCAGCTCCTAGGAACTGGCCAAGGCGCAGAGGTTCACCCGGTGGATGGATACGAGCTCCTCAGTGGCGTGAACAGGGTGACTGATGAGGTTTAGGAGACCTGGGTGAGGAACCCCAATCCCAGCGGAGGGATAAAGCCTCGACTCATAGATGCAAAGAACTTGATACCACTTTCTGATCGCTGAGGCTCGACATTGGCAGCTTCGATACACCCCTATTCCCCAAGATGACTTGTACCCCTAAGACCACAGAACAGCAGCAGCACCCCCTCTGTAAAACCATAGCCCAATGCCCCCATTCATTCAAGAAGCCACCTCAGCCCTTCCACCATCCTCTCCTCAGCTTCCCAAGCATGGGCCAAATGAGGAGCTTTCAACCAAAATGTATGAGGCCAGCCCATCTCAACCTGCACTTGGGCTTCAATACCCGTCTGCCTCAGAAGAATAGCATAACAAAGTCCATCTGAATAAATTGTGTCGTTTGAAACGAGTTGAATCCAAGTCCGCGGGTGACCCTCGAGTTCAGCTTTCGTAACTTCCAGAGGAAGCTTGTTGAGGCCATCCCTTGGAGTATCTCGCTGTAGGTATCCGTTCAGGGATGTGATGAATGTCGAAGAGACGCTTGTATGATATTGCTGCAACGGTTCCGGGATGAACTGAGAACCACTGGGCCCATCTGCCGTGACGGGACATCTCAGTAGCAGCCCATGTATAAGTCCCTTTGGCGCTGCCTGGGCTACTGCAGCTGCCATCTGTCCACCACTTGAACTTCCCACGACAATCGTCCTTGCAGCCTGGCCTCCAAACTTTTTGAAACCATCCATACAGTCTGATAAGCATGTACTGGCTGGAGAAGAAGGTAGAAGACGATAACCGATGGAGTACAGGCGCACTCTTCCCATGCCGCTCTTTACCAGGCGGCGACAGGAAAGCTCCTCGCTATCAGCTTCGCCAACCTTCAAGCCTCCCCCGTGGTAATATATGATTACAACATCAGGATCAGATACCTGGCCGTTTTCCAGTTCCAGTTGAAGAATAGGAATAGGAAATTCATCCAGAGACGAGGGGATAGTAAACTCCTTCTTAATGATTCCTCGGGAAAGTTCATAATCTCTGGCTCCAGGGGCCATCATCCGTGCGTTTAGTTCACGACACTCCTGGGCATAGACGGGCTGTCTCTCTAAAACGGAGTTGAACACTCGGGGAGGTCCTTTTTGCCTCACCTCCTCTTCAAACTCCAACCAGGCGGGGTCAAGTGGAGGTGCTGTCTTGAAGGCATACTTTTCGAGCTCAGATACAGAAAACGACATGATAAGGTTCGCCGTGTTGTTCGTATTCGGAGGGTATAGTTTTGCGGTTTAAGTTTAAGAAAAGCTGTATGTAACAAACTGTGTGAATGTATGTCGGGAGGTTAAAGTGCCGGCTAAAGACAAGAACCGCACGTGACAATATGCTGTGTCGATAGCTTCAGGAAACTCTTGTACGCCCTTGAGGTTATGACTCTATCTTAATGGCCAAATTGTTATTTCCTTGGTCTTCTATTGGGTAATATGTTGTGTCGAAAAGTGTCACCAGTCTTGGCATGTAATGTGCTTGGTGTTGTTACACTAGTAAATGCCTTGCGCCGGGTTGATTAAAACTTTTGGCCAACCGCAACACAACCAAAGTTCATCAACCTTAATGAAGATAGCAATACGTGTCACTAATATATCCATGGCTGTTACATACAATCCAGCCATCAACGTAATAATTTCTTACCATGATCCATCATGAGGTATAGGGTATGCCGATAAGTCCATCATATCAGACCCCAAGATTGTCAGGACAGATTCAGCATCCGTTTCATACAGAGCGCATAACATCCCACAAGACCATAGCTTCTGTTATCAATAACCCGAGACTCTGAGATCGAAAGTTTAATACCATTAACGTTGAGAATTGATGGAATCTGAGTATTGTTCACCAGATCCACACTCGGCCGAGCGGAGGCTGACGCTCGGGTTTCCGAACGGCGAACCACGTTGATACTCATTACAATACTCACCTCTTGAGAAGTCCTCCCTACCGATACTTAAGATGAGGTAGATAATTACTTTTAGATCATCAAATAAGATCATGAGTTACTAGGAGGGAAATGAATAAACATGAGCACGAGTAGACGCATGGGATTGACAGGTTTAACCTGAGATTGAACTTGAAACGGAAATCATGTTATAGCATTGTCCGCCCTCGTTGCCTTGGGTTCCCATAGCCACATAAATGGAACGGGCCCAATAGTGAAGCAAGTTGCATGAAGCACACAGGAAATGTTGTAGGTGGTTGGGTATGAGGAAAACCTGGGTTCTGCCTCGGGTTCTCGTATCTACAATGCTAGAGTACACAACGCGAAGCCGGGATTCGGAATGCGTAATTCGATTAAACCATAGCCAGGTCGCCGAACTTCTCCTGTAGAGGGGGTCAGAACTGTCACGAGTCTCAGGTTTTGGAGTACGTACCTTGTAACCCGGCACCATCCATCGGCCCTTGGAAACGAGCTGAGCGGTCTTCTCGTCGATCGACTTCTCGGCGGCGGCAACCTCGTCCTGCAAAGTGTGAAAATCCGATCAATTACCCCTGAATCCGTGATACGTAC
Source organism: Ascodesmis sphaerospora (assembly GCA_027569015.1). Taxonomy (NCBI): domain Eukaryota; kingdom Fungi; phylum Ascomycota; class Pezizomycetes; order Pezizales; family Ascodesmidaceae; genus Ascodesmis; species Ascodesmis sphaerospora. Next base: position 44,473 of record JAPPUR010000052.1, on the reverse strand, counting down.
GACAGTGAGGTCCTCGAATGGCCGGGCCTCCTCGATGTTCTTGAGGGTGGCGGCGAGGTCCTTGAGCTCGAGGTCGACGGCCTGCTTGGTGGCCTCGGCGTTCTTGACGGCCTCGGCCTCGAAGGCGTCAATGGCCTTCAGCTGTCGGCTGACATCGTATGTGACGGGGGTGAAAGCCTTGAATCGCTTCTCGATCTCATCGACGATGGCCTGGTTCTTGAGGACGGATCGGTACTGGGCGAAGTCGACGGTGGTGGGCTGCTCGCTGAGCTGCTGGACCTTGCGGCGGACGTCCTCGTTGCGCTTCTTGAAGGCCTGGAGGGAGGCGACGGTCTGGCCACGGAGACCGAGGGAGCTGGTGACCTTGGTCCAGTCAAGCTTGAGAGCTGCGCTTCGCTGTCGGAGAGGGAGAAAATTAGCTCACGGCTTCCGAGGGCGAGCGGACGCGTGCCGGGGGGCCGGGGCAGGAATTGACGGCATCTACCATCAGTCGCACGCGCCAATTGATGAATTGAACTTACAGTCGCCATTTTGAACGAGGGTTGCGATGTCGAGGGACGGAGAGGATGATCTTGATAGATGTTGATTGACTTTGCCGAACTTCGCCAGGGAACTACCGGGCGCTAATACATCACGTGATGTCCCTCTTCAATCCGGTGAGCGGCGGCTTCGGAACCCCTCAATGACAACCAGCAGAAGGGTTGGGATCCCTGGAACCGGGGAAATGCTTGGCTCAATTATGAATGGAGAGGAAATATTGAGACGCAGTGCAACTCTACAAGTTATTGGGGAATTGACCAAAACTACGTGTTGGAGCTTCCGATCTAGAGCAACAGCTTACAAAAACGAATTGGCAGTTACAGAAAACCACCAAGTCACAACTCATAAACAGTTCTTGATGGATCGAGGCAGTGATTCCTCTTCAATTGATTCCTTTGTTTGGCATCAAACCCTTTTCGCGGGGTACAATTCACCCAGAACTAATACAGAGCCCAGTGTGTGTCCCGTGCTCAAGCTTTTGTGGAAGATCCAGTTCAGCCAGCCGTTCAGCCCTAGATACTTAGAGCCATGATGGAGTTGACGATATCATTGTCGTTTTCCTTCAATGCCTTGATTGCCTTGTTGCGGCTGACACTGGCTTGGGTCATGACAAGCTCAATGTCCTTATCCTCCAGGCCTGTGGCATCAACCTCCTCATCGTCATCCTCCTCCTCATCAGAGTCATCATCGTTGTCCTCCTTCTTGGCCTCGGCGGACTCGACAGCCTTGCTGGACTCGCCGTGGCTGTGGTCGTGGCCGGCGTGGTCATGCTCGGCGTTGGCGCTGGCAAGCTGCTGGGCAGCGGCTTGTTGGGCGGCGGCGTTAACGTCCTCGATCTTGGCCTCACCGAAGACACTATGGCAAAAATCAGACACGAGCGCTGTGCGCAAGAACCACTGCCACTCACATGTAGGTGTTGCTGTTAGGAGACTTGTAGACCTCGGGGCTGTTGATAACGAAGAGGATCTGGAGCACGTGGTTTAGCATGATCCCTCAATTACCCCTCCATGGCCCTCGTCCGGCCGGAAAAAGACGCCTCTCTACTCACGTTCTTGGGGCGGCGGAGAGTGACACGGGTGATGCCAGGGATGCGGGTAAGGTGCAGCTTCTCGAGGGCCTTGCGAGCCTTCTTCTCGTTGCGGTTGTGGATCACAGTAGAGCCGGCGGGCAGCTGGCCCTCGCCGACCTCCTCAGCCTCGGAGTCGTCGCTGCTGTCATCGTGCTCCTCGATAACGGTCTTCTTGGGCTCCTCATCGGGAAGCTCTTCAACGCGGGGGTTCGACATTTTGGCGGCTGGTGCGGACATAGATGTTAGTGACTCGTCCTCGTCAATCAATTCCTCAGAGGGGGGTTTTGTGAGCAGAAATTTGTCGCCACCGACGAAATTGACGAAATTATGGCACAAGGAACAAAATCGCAGCTGTGAACTTACTTGTTTGCTGGTCCCAGTTACGTCTGTTGGCTGGCCGGATCTCTCTCGTCGTCGTTTGTGATGAGAATATCGCACAGTGATAATTCTAGGGCTTGGTGGGCAGGTGGGAACTAAACTGCATTAGGTAATCAGGTTTTTCGCAGCACCCGCTCGTCAGGCATGACGCTGAGTTTGGGGCGGAAGGAATGGATATCGACACTGGGAGACTGCGGGCAATTCATTGCACAGAGAAGAATAATTCTGGGGTATTCATAAGCTTTTTATTTTTTGGCTACACTTCACAATGATCCATAGTCTTTTTTTTTAATGCTCCTCATGCTGTGAATTCATTTGATCTCAGAATTTCCGTATTGACGCCGTTCATCATGACGATGAAATGTGACATACAGCCTTCCAGAACGGAGCAAAAGAGAATCCAGCTGCCTCTACGCTGCCGTGATGTGTTTCCTGCCCAATTCCGTGCCTCTCGATCTAAACCCGACCTAGCACCTCCGTGACTCCAGCTTTAATGACCCATTTATGCGGAGGCCTTGACCTTGGCCAGAGCCTTGCGCTCCTCGAATCGTCGCTGCTTCTTGAGTCGGAGAACCTTGAAGCGGTCGAAGTCGGTGAGACCCTTCCTCCGCTCAATCTGATCCCGCTTCTTGGCCCAGTTGGTCTGCTCCCACTTGGAGTCGATCTCGGCCTTCTCCCAGGCCTTCTTGACGGTGCCGGTTCGGGAACCGCGGTTGAGGCCCTCGATGATGAGGGAAGAGAGGAGGACCTTGCTGAGGGGAACGGCTTGTCGGGGAACGGCGAGCTCGGGCTTGGCGGAAGGACCGTCGACGAGAACCTGTTGTGCGGGTCAATATCGTGTGCTGGGGAAACCGGTGCAGGCAGAACCTACTCGCTTGTGGTCGATGATCTCGACGATCGTGGCCAGGCGGCCCGCGAAGGGGTGGTCGCCGTTGATGACAACGACACGGCCGACCTCGACGAGGCGCCAGTTCGAACCCTCAATGACTGCGTCGCCCATTGTGACGGTGATCTGTGTAGCGGTCGATTAGTCGCAAGATTCAAAAGCCGCGCGCAGTGATTGCTCGAATGTAACTGCGATCGTAGGAGTCGGTGTTCATACCAGTTGTCGATTATGCTGTCCCGTTAGTTGGTTGTTTTCTGGAGCCTCGCGGACCTTGAAATCGCTAAGGACTTTTTGAGGGTTGACTCGGCTATCACACATGTGCGGGCAGAAAATCATCCTGTGCCCTAACCAAAATTTCCGGGTTTACTTTCCGCCGGGATCCGACCCCCGACGCGACTTCAGGGGTGCGCACGGACCAACCTCGGCTGAGAGCTTCAAAAGAAAAATTTCAGACACCTCAGCTTTTCCTCTGCAGTACACTTCTTTGGTTGAAGAAGTTACACGATCTTGCACGCATCAAGGTAAGCTGACAAAATTTTCTTTGACATCTTTCCTTGTACTAGGATGAGGTAATTTGCGATTGATTCTGTCCGATGGCACTCTCGCCGGAGTCGCTATATCGGGTGGCAAGTTGATATTCAATTTCTTACATATTCTGAGCAACACTTTTCTACCAATTGTTCTTGCGCTTCTGTTGATGTACAGGATGGCTAACAATGATTAATAGTGATGCACGAACTTCTTCGATTAGCTAGCTTTGCTGGATTGACGTTCTCGTACTACTTCAATCTCCTTGAGGTCTTGAACATTGGTTTTGGTCACGCGCAGTCTCATGTTGCGATTGAATGCATGTCATTAGGGGATAGAAGTAGTTTCCATGCCAGAATTGATCATTAATTTATTCCATCAAACTCTCTCGCATGCCGCCAACACAGTGGTCTCCTCCCTTAAGCCTTGCCCTTTCGCTTGAGCTCCTCCTCTTCCTCTGCTTGGAGCTGAGCGTCAATCTTGGCACCTCTGGAGGGCTCGTTGCCGTGCGCGCGAGCCTTGAATGAGATGAGCATTCGGAATTGGTGATCCATGATGAAGAGGGGTACGTACAGGCAGAGTAGGGTCCTTCTTCAACCGTTGTGTCTCGATGTCATCTTTGGGCTCATCTCTTTGCTGTTGCTGCTTAGTTGCTGCTCTGATGACGATTGATTGTACCAACAAACCTCCTCGGCCGCCAACCGGTTGGCAATTGATCGCTCATCCTCTGCAATACTGTTAGTATTTGACGTGGAATGTTCTTGTGTGATTTCTCTTACTGGAATCCAGGCTGAGATGGGAGTTCTCAACTCCTTCGTTGAACCGCTCTTGGGTGTTCTCAGACTCGGGAGCGTTCCTCTGGTCGCCAGCCTCGTAGACGCCACGGTTACCAACGTTTGAGTTTCCAGACATGATGGAAGTGATTGTGTTTGTGGTTGTGTGTAGAATGGATAATTGAAGAGTGAAGAGAGATGTTGTTTGGAAGGAATTGCTCTTTGAGTCGACGGCCTTTTGTAGTCACTTAGAAGATATGGAAGCTGCCATGGTGGTTGTCTCCACAGCCTGACTTCATAGAAGACGTCATTGTATGGCGCTTGGTGAAAACATCGCGCCCATCGACACACATACGTCATGGAATAAAAGGGAACGATTTCGTTAGTTTGTCTGACTTTGATGACATTGCGTTGCTTGCGACCCTACGGCGCACTCTGGCAAGAATGCAGGTTTGTTTGTGGGCGTGGCATCACAAACTATGGCCTGTGCTAGGCAGGATGCCACGTGAAGTGAAGCAAACCCAAGCAAGATCTAGACGCTTCCGAATGGAGGCCTGTGATAACTATGTAATACGAACGGTTTGGCCTTAAAATTCCAGGGCTTGGCCTCTATTGTTCTGGGTTGCGCTTTCATCAATTTGCCATGCATGGTAGATCGACGATCTGTAAACTCCTTGACAGCAAAGTTGTTGTGTTTTGATGGCTCCCCAAAGGCTGAAAAGAGAGACATGCGTACTAGAATAACTCGACAATAGTACGAGGTGGGCATCTAGTTAGGGATCGTTCTCGCCTGCTCGTTGCCTTAGGGGATGTTGGCTCCAAGATCACAAGGGACATCTATGAAAGCCATTGTCAACAGCCGCCCTGGTACGGTACTCTCATATGCCTGGAACCTGGAACGCCACTATTGGGACATCAAATCCTCGAAAATTAGGCATGGATTCTGTCAATGTCTATCTCATGAGCAACCGATGTTTGGTTGTCAGGTCTGGATTGTTTGGTGTTCCAGGTTGGCTTCCAACGGATCCAGGGCCAATCACTTCCGTCATCGGGCGGAAGATGGCGGGTGGACGGTCCCGGCGCACGGGCCACCCGGAAAGCCGAGCCATTAAGTCATCATCCGGCGTGACAGGCAGCTTCACGAAGCTATACCAAATCGGAGCTTCGACATCAACCTCTCAGTTAAAAGCACATATTCGTATCTTTCCTCGAGAATCAATTCCTCCTGACAGCCACCCATCTCGTCCTACAAAATCATTCAAAATGTTCCGCTTCGTAAGTCACTCACTCAAAGTCACCGGCGACTGCAATTGCTCACCATTCACGCAGCACAAGACGCTCGACATCGTCACGGTCTTTCACAAGGCCAGCTCTCCCGCCTCCGTGAGAGTTGCCAACCTTCTCAAGCAGGTCTCTGCCAATGCCACTGCTGGAGCTACTCTTGACCAGGCGAGCGAGACAAAGCCCGCACGCGAGCAGTTTGAGCTCAATGTCACTGAGGATCCCCCAACTGAGGACCAGGTCAAGACGATCCTGGAGTACGTCGGAACCAGCGGCATCTCCAACATCGTCAAGGGTGCAAACAACGAGAAGGATGCCTTGAAGAAGTTTAAGGAGAGCAGAGAGAACTTTATCCGGCCAGTGGTATGTTGTGTCTGCATTTCTGACAGCCCCCAGCTAATTCTTTTCGCAGGTCGTGGACTGGAACAATGGCAAGGCCATTGCTGGTGACAATGAGTCTGAGATCCTCAAGCTGTTGAACGCTAAGAAGTAACGACTTTTCTTTGTATCCATGTATAAAACATCGCCTCATCCCCCCTTTGTAAATACCAAGTGCATGTCTGGATTACCAGATAGCAATATTTGACGATGAAAACTTGATCACCTCGTGGCCGTGAATGGATTGCAATGAGGATGCTACATTATAAATGATCGAAGCAGTGAGTCAGCCCCTGATTTTCGTGCGTGATAGGCTGTCTGGGCTGAAAGCAGGTATCCGGTTGGAGCACAATCACTGAGAAGATGAGAAGCTCATAAACACGCCGCCATTCTATCAAGAAATTCATGTGCACCCCTGGATACACTAAGATGACTTGACCATCGACTCAGAAGAGCCACGCGACGAAAATCGTCTTCACGAGATGAGACGACTTCTCCTCCAATGCAAAAGAACTGTGCAAACATATTTCATCTAGACGGAAGTGGCGGGAAGTCGTGTGCGGCGGGAAACAGCAGCAAGCACCCTTGTCGGTCTTTCTCTTCAATGGTTGCAGTCCTTGTCTGCGATCCAATATCAACTCCCGATCCCCCAACTACCTTGCCTATTACCTTTGACCTGAGGTTCTTCTCCCGCCCTTTGCTTGTCTGTTTTCCCTTGGTTGTTTCTGTTCTTCTGGGGGTCTTTATCAAGGTGCACGCGTGTTTGGTTAGTCGGCCATTGTTCGCCAGTGCCAACTATCATTCACCTTTTGCCGGCTGCCAGTGCCAGCTGTCAGTGCCGTGCCAGTGCTAGTGACCGCCCGCTTCTGACGCTCGTTTTCTCTCTCTTTGTTTTTGTTTTCCTGTGATCTTCTTCTCCTCTTCTTCACCTTCATTTTCGCACAAAAGTGAAGAGTTTTCGCTGTTGTGCTCAACCTTCATTTTTGGCGTCGCTTTCATCCGACGTCTTCGACTCTGCAAAGGAAGGAGCAACCCTTACCTTGCGCTCACATCTTTCGGCTACGGAGCCCAAGTGATCGCATCGTCTTCATCATCTCAGCCCGGTGCTGTGCCCTTTCGTTTTCAGAAGGTAAGCATATCTCAAAGCACCCAGCCTCGCCTCACCCTTCGCCTTGCCATGGTTTTCGCTGCCTTTCGCTCGGAGCAGATGACCCTTTGGCTGGAACTGACATGAAACTCCCCCGCGCCCAAGAAGGGCCCATCGCTTCTGCTTCTTTTCTCTTCCGACAAGCGCTGACCACTCTTGTCAATAGGGAGCACCATGGCTCACCCTCACCTCCCCAACATGGAGGGATCTCCGCCTCCGGGGCCGCCGCCGCATCCCAACGCGATCGTCTGCGAGCGGGTTTACGCCAAAGACCAGCCTCCCAGCCTGCAGGCCGCATTCACCGAGTTCTACCCTAATGGCTTGCCAAACGTCTACAAGATGCTCCAAACACCTGGAGCGGAGGGTGTTCCCCAGACCTATGTCGAGGACTACCTTCCCGTGGGTTTCTATACCCAGCCGCGACCTCACGCAAGTGCCGTTTTCTCTACTCAAAATGGCCAGCGCCCATTTCGGAAGATGCAACATTTGCTTCCTCAGCGCCGAATTCATCTCTGGTCTAGGGACGAGATACAATCCGTGTGCAACTCTCTACGAAAGCTGTACTGGGACCACATGAGAGGCATGCGACAGCCTTTTTGTTGGGACAACCTGTGGGAGTATTTTGATGCATTTGACTTGTATCACTATGGCGCCCTCAACCTTTGGAACGTGGTCAACCAGCTTTTCGATGAGAACAAGACCATCTACGCTGATGTCATCAAAGAGTTTGCCGTCCACATCGGCCACTGGGCTGATGACTGGCTTCGCCACAAGCACAACAAGACAAAGCTCCTGTCATGGAACGAGATCCATGGGCCCCTTCTACGCATCCTCAGCCCTGAAGACTGGACCGACATCGGCGACGTCCCAGACGATGCAGTGCCAATGCTCGCCAATGCTCTGAAGCACCGGCGGAGGTTGATGCTCGAGCCTGGGAGCTTGGCTAAAGACGTGAAGCCCAACCACTTGTCTGCGGCTTGCCTCCGCAACAGCCTTGAAAACTGGCTAGGTTTGTTTAGTCAGCTAGGCTCGTGATTCACTGCTAATATCTTCTTAGCTGGACAAAGGGTCTTCACACCTGCTGGCCTTCCTTCGCCCCCGGAAGTTAGGTCTCACCATTGCTCACCTGCTTCGAAGGAGGCCCCCGCACCGGTTACTGTGTACGAGGGCAATCACTACTATCTCGCACCGGGTATGAGTCGATCCTCTAGTGCCGTTGAAAAACTCCAGCAGTCCGCCGCTGCAGCCGGACCCGTTATTGCCCATGGCAGCAACAAGACTACTGCGCCAGAACCTGCGAGAGTAGCTAGCAGTAATGGAAGTTCACACACTCTGCAAGTTTCGCCCGAAGCAAGGAGCAAATCGACCGAGCCCATGTCTTCCTACAAATCCCTCCCCGTCGCCAAATCGGTTAGGGAGTCGGATGCTGAGGCTGAAGGTGTTCCCTCAAACGTGCAGGACGACGGCTCTCATCTCGGCGAGAATGAAGATGACGAGTACTCGGAGTTTGCTGCGCTTACCCCAACCAAGATCAGACGGCGAGGACGTGATAACCCGCGATCTGCACAAGGAGCTTCTAAGACTACTGTGACCGCATCACTGCCAGCATCGGCTGTCATGGGCTTCTCGGAGCTTGCTGGACCTTCGGTGCCTCCCAATGGTGGCCTCAGGTCAATCGACGATGAAACCAGGCGCCCATCTGGTAGTCCTGGAGTTGCTTAGGACACAGCTCAGGCTACTTCAGCGCCCGTCAAGGAGAACCAGACTCCTCGACGCAACAAGAACAAGAAGTCAGAACTGCCGACAAGTCACGGAAAGGAGCAGAAGAAGGGCCAGCGATTCAACAAATCTGGTGCTCGTCCGGCCAATCATGACTCAACTGGGACACGAACATTGGCCAATGGCCAACAGAGATCTGGCTCAGGACCTCATGCAGTCGCTGGAGCAAATGGTAAACAGGGATACCAAGCCTCGTCCCGTATGATGCACCCACAAGCGTCTTCGAGCTTTCCATTCCACCAAGTCGGAGCTCCCACCGCTCATGATCACCAGCGAAGCTATTCTGGTCTTCAACACCCAGAAGTCTCAACTGGCGTGGACTATCGGCACCAGGTCCCGCAACACCAGCCAGTCCCGCCTAAGGGTTTCATGGCGCATGGAGGTCGAGGCAACAGTATTTCTTCTCGTTTCGAGCAGAACGAGAATCAGTGGTCTCACCAACATCGCCCCGAGAATTTTAACAACGTTCCACTCACACCTAATCGTGGAGGTTTTTACCGTGGGGGACCTCGTAGAGGAGGAAACCGTCGCGGATCTAATAACCAGCGGAATGTGACAGCGCCGGCTGTTCAGCACCAGGTTGACCACGGATTCAACCACAAGAGACGTGACGGGGCAGCCTGGAACAATCCTCAATGGCGTCGACAAGGCTCCAACATGACACAGTCATTCTGTCGCAACGTCGATAGCCCTCTTGGCGCTGAGTATGTCCCCTGCTCCTGCGAGCAGTGCAACGCTCGGAACCGCAGCGTGCACGTCAAGGTCGAGGTTGGCCAAGACCGTGTCGGACCCGATCTAGTGATGCGGATTAAACTCGGTCTTGGGGCTCGATACGGAATCGTTGAGGATGTTTTTGCCATACCCTCGAAAGACCCGGGCCATTTCCTCGCTCGGTAAGTACCTGGAGGGCAGCATGACTGCAGCAATCACTGATTGACATTATTTAGATTCCGCGACGAACAGTCTGCTAGACATGCTCTTACGATGGGTGGAGGTTATATTGTTGAGAAGGGAATCACAATCAGAGTCTCGCCGTCGGTGCGATCAAAATGGATGTCCCTTCCCCCGAGCAACAACCCGGAGGCTGCCATTCCGCCAACTGTTCAAGCCCCAATGGCTATGGGCTTCCCATCCCATCCAGTACACACCCCGATGGTCATGGGCCATCCCGGAGCCCTTCCTGCTTCTCATGCGATGTCTGGACCGGTCTATTCTGTTGCTGGCAATATGCAGATGATGAGCCAGGAGTTTGTGCCTCCACCCTTCTTTCCCCATGACACGCAGTTTGCCCGAGGCCCATCAGGTTTCATCAGGGCCCCTTTCCTCGAACAACCACACACTGGCACACAGCCAGCAACTCAGCCACAGAGATTCCATCACCAAGAGCAGATCCCAATCTCAGCACCTTTTGAGACTGCTCCCCTCGTTGGCTCTCCTACCGCTGGCATTGAGAAGCATGCTGGATCCCCTGCCGAGACTCTGCAGTCGAAGCCACCATCTGAGGAAGCGCTGGATGAGACTCAAGACATTGAGAAAGATGGGGTCACTAGTCCGCAGAGCAACAGAAGCAAGATTACTGGGGTAAAGGCTAGGGTTTCTTTGCCCAACACTCCCCCAAAGTCTGCCCAGAGCCCCCAAACTCGACCAACCGCTCACACACCTCCTCAGGCGCCCGCTGAAGTCATGGCCGGAGGCATTGGGAAGCAGCTTTGTGATGACACAAAGGTTGAAACTGAGAGCGAAACTCAAGCAGAGGCGGAGACTACAGCCCAACCCAAATCCCCTCTGGAACCAGAAGAGAGCGGTCAAACCAACCATGCTCGCGTGTCAAGCATCTTTACGGAAGACCAAATCAAGGAAAGACGACAAGCATGGGCGAAAATCTCGATGCCCCTTAACCCACGCAAATCCAAGCCCACCTCACCAACCAAGAATCACAGTCCTGCCCCCAAGGATGGTGCTTTGCGTGTCCCGCAGTGCGACAGACCTGAGACTAATCTGCCAAATGGATCCGACATGTCTTCGCCGACTCAGCCCAAGACGTACACTCCCGAGACTGGCAGTGAATACGAGCCATCTCCTGAGAAGGCCCCTGACGGAATCACACAGTGCGTCGAGAAAGCAGACCGCCCTACAACCCCTTCGAACCAAGCAGTAGGAAGTGAAGCAGCCTCCAACGGCCGACTTAGCGAACCCGTCATCCAGCCGCAACCTCAAGGAGAAGTATTCAGTGCTGGGGAAGCCACCATCACCAAGGGAAAGCAACTCAAGTCTAACCGAGTTGCCGAAATTCAGGAGCCTGGACAGGAGGCATCCATGGGGACCTTCGAATCGGACAACAGACCATATCCATTGACAGATACCCAGAGCAAGGGAAAGTCGAAGAAGTCAAAGAGAAAGAAGAAGGGAAAGCAAAATGGTGATTCCCAGATCAACACGTCAAGGCCACCTCTTCCTCAAACATGGACTGGTTTCCAAGATCCATATGCCACAGCCGAACTAACGCAGCCTATGACTATGCCAGAGTCATCCACACACTTTGCAGGTCAAGCATCCGGCTCACCCTCCTCAGGCAAGAGACATCAGGATGATGGAAACCAATTGTTCAGCCCTGGTTCGACGAAGCGAACTAAGAAGTACGATTCCAACATGGGCTCCGCACGCGATAACCAAGCGCCATCACCTTGGGCTTTTGAGGAGTCTGACTCTCCGGAGGAAGCTGTGCGCGGCCGCAAGGGATTCAGAGAGGGCAGAGGGGGGTCTCTTCGAATTGGGAAACAACGCCGACCGCGTGCTATCATGCCTCAACCTACACTCAACGAGCAACACACTAACAACCAGACTTCCCCACCATCATCTGACTTCGCCTTTGAAAGTCCCCAGTTCGCGGCTCCAAACGGTACCTCGTCATTGATGAACGGGGCCAAGACTGGCGCAAAAAGCCGACTCAACCCCAAGGCACAGGAGTTTGTCTCACCATCGAGGCCGACGGGTGACGGAAAGGCGGATTCTAACAAGTCCAGTCCTCTCAAGGATTTGAGCATCAAGTCTCAGGAAAACTCATCTGGACCTCGGGGTGAAGGCGAGAAGTCTTCAGAGATAGGTGCCGACAACCACGAGGCATTCCCACGTGGAGCGAGTGACCTTGCTCTCCAGCACCGCCGAGCGCTCTCTGAGGGTACTAAGAAGGAGAACCGCAGCAACGAGACTGGAGTACATGGAGAGGGCAAGAAGGCGGCAGCCAAGGGCAAGAAGTCGGGAAAGGGAAAAGACAGGGCGGTCACCTCAGGGGCAAAGGTAGACGACAAGGCCGGAAGCAAACAGGAGAAGAAGCAGCCAGCAGCGCCTCAGACCCCAGATGGAAAAAGAACCAAGGACAAGAAGCGGGAGCTAGTGATCAACGACGACTGGCCATCCCTGCCGGGACCTCGCGACCGGGCTCCTTCAAAGCCGCAGACGCCTTCAGTTTGGAGTGCAAAGAAGAAGGCGACGTCGACGGGGGAGGAGTGCGGCTCTGGACATGGGTCACCTCAAAAAAAAGACGAACTGGTGAACTGATGGACGGAGAGAGAAGGGCACAGACAGGAGGATGTGAGGACCTGGCGAGACAGATGAATTGGTTCTTGGTGTTCCTCCTCGTTACGGAGCTAGGGGTTGTGGTCAAGGGATTGTTGATGTTGAGAGAAGCAGGGGAGGGATACGGATACTTTTGATGATGGATGAACTGGACTTGTATTGGATGTGGGCAACTTTGGATTGTCCACGGGGGAGGTTATCTGCGATATTTGCATTACTTTACTGGTAATGGGGATATTTACAGTACTGTTAATATGGATATTTTGGCACAGTTCAACTTGACTGGTGCACCGATGATGCCGTGACGTGTGCTAGAGTTAAGGAGACATCTGACCATGCCATTGACTGGGATTTGGCGTCATGATGAAATGAATGTTGGCATCAGTTGACGGGTATATCGCTGGAACAGTAAGGTGAGTTGGTAGTGGTACAATGCTCTTGTTGCATGTTTATTTTCACCCATATGTACATTTAACCGTCATAAAGCGCGCTTCGTTGTCCTCGCATGTCTTTCCCTCTGCCCATCTCTTATTGCGTAGGCTGAACCAGTCCCGAGACGGCGTCCTCGATCTCCTTGTCCGACAGACCCTCGAGGACCTTGGACTTTTCGGTGCCTCGCTCTGTAAAAGTCAGCAAGTTTGTTTGGTCTGGCGGCTGTCCCGTACGCACCGTATCGGGCGTAGACCTTGGGCTGGGTGCCGGCGGCCTCGCGGATGAGGATGGGGACGTTGGGGTTGCTTCGCTTCATGGTAGGGTAGGCCCGGGTGATGAATGACCTGCGCGTGAGGTCAGCCCACTGATTCTCGTCCATTGTATGCGTCTCTCAATGTTTCCCGGCACTATCCACAGCCGTATCGATCCAATTGACCCAATTGCCGCGTGGATTGTCGTTCATCCGGTGGATTCGAGAGAGAGTTGATTCCAACGTACCGAACAGCCGCGCTCTGCTCCGAGGTCTGGCAGAAGAGGAAGCGCACCTCGCGGAGGGACTTTGTGAAGGCGTACTTTGCGGCGGTCATGGCGGGCGTTGTCGTCGTCGTGGGGGTTTTGTTGAGTGAAGCTGGCGGAGGGAATGGACGGAGCTCGAATGCTAGGTAATTGCGGGCTTGTGGTTGGCAAGGATGGCGGATGAGGCTCTTCGGGCGGAATAAAGTGACGGGCGGGAATGATTGCATAAATAGTCCATGTGCATAAATTGAATTATGCACAGCTTGAGCTCCGGTGCCGCTGTGACCTTCCCCGCGGTGAATCAGCTACGTACCGTTTTTTTCACCGGGGACACCGTAACTCCGTGTTCCGCCTTCCGTTTTTTCTGGGGCTCTCACCCGCCGGTTTGCGCAGCTAACGTAGAGAAGGTGCGCCCCAAAGTGTCTCGGGACGACAGCGACCGACCCTTTGGCCCCAACGTCTCGTCAAGCTTCTCGCCCGAAGATCCGCGACTTTCTACTCCCTCATCAAGAAGAAGAAGAAGAAGCAGCTGTGAGTCACCCCAGTTCCTATCCCCCTTTTACTCTATCTTCAATTGCGTCATAGTTGATTGGCTATTTCTCTCTCCGAGCTAATAGCTACTGACTCTTTTATTTTTCCTTTTTTCCCTCTCGTTCCGATAGCTGATATCGCAAACCCAGCATCATCATGTCCTCAACCACCGTCTTCCGCGCCTCGCGCCCCCTTTTCCGACAGGCCACCACCACTTTTGGCGGTGCGCCCGCCCGACAGGCCTTTCGCCAGAACTTCCGCCAGGGCAGCGGTCGTCGGTGGCAGAGCACCGATGGCGCCCAGCAGCAGCAGCAGCAGTCTTGGTTCAATCGCATGTGGGAGAGCGAGGTCGGCTTCAAGACTGTGCACTTTTGGGCTCCCGTCATGAAGGTACGTTGACCCCATCTATTCGACTCAATATACATGATTGTTGACTTCTGTTGCAGTGGGCTCTCGTCCTCGCTGGCATCTCCGACTTTGCTCGTCCTGCCGAGAAGCTCTCCTTCACCCAGAACCTCGCCCTGACCTGCACCGGCATCATCTGGACCCGTTGGTGCCTCATCATCAAGCCCAAGAACTACCTGTATGATGCTTCTACTCCTCTGTCACACTCCCCCCCACAACTAACACACATCCAGCCTCGCTGCCGTCAACTTCTTCCTCGGACTGGTCGGCCTTGTTCAGATCACCCGAATCGCAAAGTACGAGTCCGATAAGAAGGCTGGCCTCAAGGGCGCCATTGAGGACATCAAGGCCGATGCCAAGGAGACCGTCAAGGAGATCAAGGGTTAAATCACACCCTTATACTTGATAGAAACCACACACACACAACAAATACAACCCCTCGCCTAGAATCGGGAACGGGACGAGCCGCTTCAGTGCGTTTGGACAAGAGCTGGGCCGAGGCATGCGTCTAATCACCATGTCGTTGCTGCAAAAGGAGGGGTTTTGGGGTTTGTCCTCTACAGGGGAAACCCTAGGGATGAGATGAATTGTCTGTTTTTCTCCCTTGTTACAGGATTAGAGGATAGCTATTACATGTTGGATTCGGGGCTCCAGCAAAATAAAGAAACCAATGCAAGATATACCCACATGCGCCTGCAATGCAGTACTCGTCATGATATATATCATCTTCTCATCATCCAACACACAAGATCTTCTCTCTAATCTTCCTTTGCAGGTATCATTCATGATAGATAGCATTCATACGACACCGACACTGATACCATCCATAAACGCCATGCATACAAAACTTGGCCCCCGTCATAACATCCAACCCCAAGGGCCCCTGGCTTGTTAAAGCCTAGTGGTCCGTGAAAAAGAGAAGCGAAATATCATGAATAATATGTACATGAATAAAGAAGAGCCATCTTCCTCCAAATGTGTTATAAATAAACACTATATCAACTTGGCGTTCCAAGTCCCATCATGGTTCTCTCGTCTCATCGTCATGATAGTCATCGTCACCTCATCCCTACTTCTCCGTATGTCCGTCGTTAAGGAGCATCTCCAGGATGATCTGTCGGCCCGGAAGCTCCGGATGGCACATGGAGATCTTGACAGTGCCCTTGGATCCTTCGCTGCCGCTGGAGGACTGCATGAAGCCGTTGCTCTGTGAGTTGAGTGTGCTTCGACCCGTGGGCCCACGAACACCGAGGTCCAGGACCCGGACTCCGCGGCCGGCAATGATCTGTCGTACTCGTCCGTTCTCCGCGTTTCGTACCTCGACGTAGTCGTCGTTGAAGATGATCAGGTAAGAGCCGTACATTGTCGCTCCTCGAGCCTTGCCTCGCTTGCCCGAGTACTCCATGATGAGTGTTCGGCTAACCTCTCCGTGCTTGTCCACATACACGGCACAGTCCTCGTACGTCAGGATAAACTCGTTCTCGTTGAGCCTGAACATTCCCAAAGGTCGCTGGTCTCGGATTCGGGCAGCAATGTTGGCGATGGCCGGTTCCTTGAGATCAGGGATCGACATGGGCTGCTTCTTATCCAGCGTGAGCATCTCAACTCCCTTGGCAGTCGCCACGGCGATATACGTCTGGAACAAGCTGAGAGAATAGCACTCGGTGGGGAAGAAGAATTCGTCAAACTCGCGGAAGGTCTCAGTGGTTCCTCCGCCGGTTCGGCGTCCACCAAAGAGTCGGGACTTCTTCTCGGTCGACTTCTGGAAGATGGGCTCTAGCACCTTGAAAGAAGTGTGCAAGCCTTCCTTGCGCTTGTAGAAGAGAAGCATTCGGTCCTTCATCTTGGCTGTGGCAAAGTATGTCACGTCCTTGGCCAGTCTCTGTGGTGCTCTCCTGGGGTTGTCGGAAATGACAGGCGCCGAGAACTCATTGACGGGGGCGACTGCATCCAATGGATAAGAAATGAGGTTCTTGTCAGCGATGAGCACGCAAACTGAGAACTCTTCGAGAACCGCAATTTGCGTGACACGAGTTGCTTGGACAGTCTGCAATATCTTGTTAGCCATAAATCGTAAACAAGGGAAAATGAGAACTCACCCTCAACCATCCGCGAGGATTCGATGGTTCCGAGATGAAGATGCCATAGTCAGTTCCGATGGCAATCACAGACTTGCCAAAGGCAGTGAAGCCAGTGGCACAATTGACCTGGGCACGACAGACAGGGGCAACACCTTGAGCCGGTCCCAACACACTCTCCAGCTCCTGGATGGACCGGTCAAGGGGTGTGCCCTTGATCTGGGGGACCACCGGGGTCTTGGCCCACATCGAAGTGTTGTCGTAGTGGAAGGCAGCATCGGCGAGAACACGGAGTCGGAAGGGTTCGGCGTTCTGAGAGAATTGACCCTTGGCGTACGTTGTCTTGGCCTCGATGATCTTGTCACACCAGTCGCTTCGATCCTTGGCTGAGGTCGCATAGAGAGTGTACACTTCGTGGCCCAGATGCTTGATCCTGAAGGGATACAAGATCTTACCCTCCATGTCGTTAGACCCAGTTGGTGTAAGCCCAGAGCCGATCGAAGAGCTGGTAGCCGCGTGCTCCAGGCCAGGTCTGCCTGAATTGGTTGCCACCTTGTTCAACTGGGTGCCGGAAGCAGTGGCAGCGGTAGTTCTGCCCAGAGGTGCAGTGATACCCTTCTGCTTCTGGACAGGCTCGTCGTTTCTGCTCTCGAGGAAGAGGAAGGCCATTGAGATGGGCTGCCATCAGTCAGTCACAATGCTCGTCAAATAAGTCAGGATAATACACACCTCCTTGTTCACATCATACTTCTTCTCCCCCTTGCCATCCTTGGGCGTCACAGTCTTGGCCAGGATCAGGTAGTGGTCAAACAGCAGTGCATGGGTATCGACCCATCTGACTCCCTTGGATCCCATCCTCTGTAGGTCACCCTCAAACAGCAGCTCGTGGTTGTGCGCCTCGAGGTTCAGGGCATGGTGGTAGCCTGGTCGGAAGACAATCATCCTGTTGAGATCTGTCATCTGAACCTTCTTGTTCATCTCGGCAACCCTGCCATCACACTCGTGAGCAACCACCTTGATTTCCTGGATGGCCTTGATAAGGTTTGTCTTCTCCTCGCTGTCTGTCTTCATCTTGTGCTCGACACTCTCGAGAAGCAGAATATAACGCTGAAGACGCTGGATGGGGGCGATCAGATAGTGCGTCCAGTCCTGCTTGGACGCAATCTTGTGCCTTTGCATTTCATCCAGGAATCGCTTAAAGTAGAGGTTGCGATCCGCCTCTCTGCGGACCGTGTAGACAGCGTTGGGATATGCCGACGCGTACTCGACGTAGATGGCCTTGGCCTTGCGAATCCATTCTCGGAACAGATCACTGAAGCCTGTGATCCAGGGTCCCTGCTCCTGTTGTCGATATTTGAGCTGCGCCAACAGATGGTCCTTGTTGATGTCCTGGACAGTATCCAGCTTTCCAAATACGTCATACAAGAACCTGTCTCTCGTTTCCGGCTTCAGGATCGGGGGCTGCATAGCACGGAGGCGATCTCGGTAGTATCTGCGGAAGATGTCGAGCTGCTTGATGTAGTTCTCCTCACCCGTCACGATCTCGTGGAGGATGTTCTGCCGTTCAACCTCCTTCTTGGGTTTGGACTCCCAATCTTCCTTCTTGAGACCATAGAATACGTGCCAATCGTCGGCCGGCTTGGTGTCGGGAAGCTCCTCCAGATCCACCTTCTTCAAGGAACGGCCGCAGTGGTACGAGTAACAGCGTCCGCTGATCTCTTCATCGTGCAGTTTAGGCGCATAGCATCCAGAGCCCGTCAGCTGCCACAGGACTCCCGAGATGTGGCCGTTTCCAAACTTGACCCATTCCTCCTCTGGTATGAGAACTGCCCGCTCCAGCATCAGCGTTATTACGTGGTTACTGAGAACCTCGGCATCTGCCACGTTCATGGTCGGAATCTTGCCCGTGAAAAGGTTGATCAAGGCTTCCTCAACCGTCTTGCTCCTCAGGTCGGCTTCACCCTCTGCCATCTCGCGAATCCAGGCCTCGAGACAGGTGAGCGCCCACGGCTCGGGGCACCTTCGGAAGTCGGCGGCGTTGAGCTTCGAGGGGACAAACTTCTTCTTGCGACCGCTTGGCAGGGTGATACCACCAAAGTCTGCTGTCTCGTACTCTGGGAATGCTTGGCTCTGTGGCATGTGGCTCTGTCGGGCTAGTCTCCTCCGTTCATCAGCAGCCGCATCGGTCCTGGAGCGCGCTGGAGGCTGAACTTGAGGAGTATGGCTGTGTCCGGACAGTGAAATGGATCGCTCGGGCTGGGGATTGTATGCGCCGCCAGAAGTATAGTATGCCTCAGGGTTGTCAACCTGACCAAGCTGCGAGCCCACGCTACGCGAGTACCCGTGCTGGTAGGGCTGACGGTTGTTAGTCTGAACCGAGAGCAGCGAACTGCTGTCAGAGCCGGGGCCGGGGATCGCTGGTAGCGGTCGACTTGACAGTCCTGGGTGGTAAAAGAGGTCCTGCAATTGGTCTCTGTTGGGAGATTCCGTTCCGCTCTGGCGAGAACGTAGCGAGACCCGCTCGTCATCATCGTCAAAGCTCATACGCTTCTCAGTTGGGGGCTTCAGTCCTCCTGTATCCCCATAGTTCATCTCTGCCTCAAAGTTACGGTTGGCAGTATTTGGCGTGGGAAGTGGCCGAGCAGCAACTTCCTGGCCCGAGGAGGCGGGCGGCGATCCAACGTTGCCGTAGCCGACGCCGCCGACGAATCCGCCGGCCATTGCGCCCAGATCCATGCCGGCATAGTCGCTGTCGCTGCTCTGTGCCTGCTCTTCTGGATGAGTGGGCAAGGGTCTTGACACGGGCGGTTCTGGGTTCGCCATGGCTGGCATGTCGGTGTAGCCAAAGGCAGAGCTGAAACGCTGCTCGTCGAGTTCGGCTTGCCGCATGGCCATCAGGCCGGCTTCCCCGTACGCATCATCATCATCGTCGTCTTCCTCGGGCTCGTAAGCGGTGGTCCCTGTTCGGGTCGAGGTGGTGCGGCTAGCCATGTTGGGGATCGTTGTGGCATTCGAGTCGTAGCGAGAAAGGTGCTGGCCGGACAAGTCTTCGTCATTGTACTGGCCGTTGGTGGGCTCGGGTAGTGGGCGATAGGTCTGGCCAGAGCCGCCCAGCTCCATCTCCAACTCCTGCATCAGATTGTCATTGACATGCTCGTCTTGATATTGCTGCTGACCACCACCCCATCGTCCAGACGAGTCCTCTGAAGGCCGGCTCGGTAGAGGCGCATTCGTCGGGTGTCGTTGAACGCCTGGGGACGAGGACTGCGGGAGATTCGAAGGTGAACCCACGGGGGAGGCGTGCGAGTTCGAGCGAGATGGCCGGTTGTAGTGCGAGTTGTTCTCAATGGGAGAATAGTAAGGCCCGACCGGGATCTGAGTTGTGGTGGGATAGGGCGGTTGGGAGGTGCCCGAATATGAAGGAGTAGACGCGGCTCCGTTGGCCAGGCTGCCCGGATATTGGTTGTATGACTGGTCATAGCCTGAGGCCTGGGCTCCAGAAGCCGTCGAATTCAGAGATGGGCTACGCAGCGGCTGCTCATAGCCAGGTGACAAGCCCGGAGATGTAGCAGACTGCGCGTAAGCATTCCCGTATGTCGAGTTGGGCGACTGGCCATAGCCAGGCGAGGTCTGGGGAGCGTAGCCCTGGGCATAGGTGTTATTGAAGCTCTGATACGACGACTGGCGCTGGAGGTTGCTGTTTGTGTTCGCATAAGCCGAGGGGTCATAGGTGGAATGGGGCGTGTAGGAGCCGGCAGTCGAGGCGAAGCGGGTGGGAGGCTGCTGGCTGTTGCGGTAGGGGAGGGTGTTGGTCGACTGTGATCGCGGGAAGCCCGAGGTTTGCGCAAAGCTCTGGGGGTTGTACGAGTAGGTTGGGGTGGGAGGACCAGCATCTTGATACTGATGCTGGTAGCCCGCCAGCGCGCTGTTGTTGGTGGAACCATAACTAGAGCGGCCAGCCGGGGCACCACCAAGGAAGAGCTCATCTTCGCCGGTGGCAGGACCGCTACCAGGGAAGGCGGATGGGCGGGTGGAGGGTTGCTGGAGATAGGCGGCGTCGTCTCCGCCATTGAAGCTGGCTCGGCGGGCTACATCGACATCGTAGGATGACTGCTGCTGCTGCTGTTGTTGCTGCTGTTGCTGGTAGTCCTGGCCGCGGCCGGCGACTGGGTACTGGACGGGCGGCACATGGCCGTATCTCCGCTGATCGTCACCGCGAAACGACATGGCTGAAGGATCCTCGAGACAAGACGATGGAGGAAGGCGGTGGTTGCAGAAATGGTGCGCGAGAGCAAATGTCAGAGCCGCTTAGGCCTGGCGGGTCGGGCGTCTACCTCGTATAGAACGGCGAGGGCTGGTGAGCGCGGGCGGGTCGCATTGAGGGGTATCGGACAGGGCGGAGGACGAGGACGAGGACGATGAGCAAACAGGCCGTCGTCGACGATGGTAGATGAGGTGGTCAAAAAAGCGACGAAAAAGAGCGACGAGGTGAGTTGGCGCGCGCAGTGTTGAGGCGGTCGGGGTTCAGCCGAGAAAATGGATCTCGGGGCACCGACGTTGGTGGTGGTGGGTGGACTCGAGGATAGAAGTCGAGCGAGCGGCGGCGGCGGGCGCGGGCGCGGATTGATTGATTGATTGATTGTTCAGGCGGGCAGGGCAGCCCCTCTCAGTCTCAGTCTCACGCTGGCACCTGAGGTCGGAGCTTGGGGCCTCGCGTGCTGCGGTGAGGCTCGGGTATATACTAGAGAGCTGGGTAGCTAGCTAGCCCTGCGACAGGACGAGTCGAGGTGGTGGTCGACGAGAAGAAGGACAGCGACAGAAAAGAGCCGTAAACTTTTGGTTGGTGGTGGAGAGAGAGAGAGCAGGGTCCAGCGAGCGGCGCGGTAGAGTTGACAAGGCAAGGTAAGGTAAGGTAGGCAGGTACGGCAGTAATAAGAAAAAGGTAAGATTGAGACGTCACTGAAGATCAATCAGGCTCCGATGGATGGAAGCTCCCCCCATAGAATGGGATGGGATGGGCCACAGTACCGTACCGTGCCTTTCTGGGAATCCCCGGCCTGTGTGTGCCCTTTTTACGACTTGTTGCGTGCTACGTCGTAGTGAATGTACAGTACGGACAACGGAGACGACGGGGGACGGCTCTTATTGAATGACCAAGCCACACTTAAGATGATGACTAGAGGCCCATGACACGACAACGAGGCGTGGCTTTTTCCTTTCTCGTCTCTCCCGCCACAGTCTTTTTTTCCTTAAAGGACTTGGCATATAGTTGCCGTCACCAAAGTCCTGAGCCTCGAGGTTACTCACAAGGACTATCAAGGCTCTACGATGCGACAGCTTGGAGGTGGGATGCTCTCTCTGTTGGGGGGGGGGGGGGGGACGCCCGCCCAAGCCCAAGGCACAAGGGTCCATCTCCGCATGAGTTTAGCGGCTGGCCGATGACGCCCCGGGGACGGGTTTTGCGGCGGTGCAAAGGGGAAACACGACACCTTTTTTGGGGGCGGTGATGCTCGCAGAACAGAGCCGTCTACGACTGTAGACACAGCTAGCCAGGTTGGCGGCCTCGCTGTCAGACTAGCACATACGAGGTCCTTGGAGAAGAATGCCTCGCAGGAGCCGATTACGTAGGTTCTTTGCCCTCGAATGCCCTTGTCAAATGCGGTGCTGGATCTGAACTATCCCTTCTCTCGAGTCGAGTTTCACCTGCAGACGGCATCGAAACATGCAGGCAGGTAGGCGGGTTTCTGCACTGTCTGATCCGCTGGCCGTTGTTCCAAACTTCCATACCTGAGTTTCCAGATGCAGCCAGCCGACGAGTGTCAATCAGCTGTTAAGTTTAGGTCTTCAACGGCAGTTCCTTTCATGTCTAGCTATTGGACTGAGTTTCTATCCATGGCAACATGTGTCAACGGTTTCAGTGGTGTTTTCACACCTGTCTTGCTACCGATCCAATCACACATCCCGGTCTCCGAGGGCCTCACATTTAATTCGCAGGCCTAGCCGTTCGATATGATTTACTGCATCAGCTGCGTGTGAATCTTCTGACGCTTCACCCTGTGGGTAACTCATCTGACTGCATTCAAACGCTGTCACTCAAACTATCCATCCATCCCGCGGAGAGACCGAGGCATGTCAGCCGCCATCAGCCACAGCCAGCCCTACCAACCGCGACCGTTACCGCAGTCACCAGTCAAGTCAAATCTCCGACGACGATGACAAGAATCAGTCATGGCTTTTCGAGTTGCCCATCCATGAATTGCCCTTGCACAATTTGCTGTGCCCTTTCGGCTCCGTATCTCGGATATCGACTTCATCTCGCCTGCCAATGCCAATGCAATGCTGCGTTGCCTTGGCATCCGCACACTCCACTCGCTCACGGAGGATCCATGATGATGGAGATTTTGCTTGGCATTGCTCCGCTGAAAACATTACCATCGACACGTCTGACAGAGGGTTTTTAACCAAAAAAAGGAAAGTAATTATAACACATGGCATGTCGAAAAAGCGCCGAGAGCAATCTTACTACGTACAGTACGGCTCGATAAACCAACTGCATCCTCATCCTCACCCTCACCCCCACCGCATCGTGTAACGTGCCACACACAATTCAGCTTCTCCAAGTCTGTCAATGCAAAAGTTCGACTACTTATTTCCAACTGTATTGTTGCTTATATTTCCGCTTCAGTAACTTTGTAAATAGTGATCCTCGTCCGGGTATTGATCAGGCTTCACTCTGCCCTTGACCAGCCCTGGACCTGGGCAGCCGGCCGGAGCAGGCCATGGATGATTCTAAACATGGCATCCGTATTCTCCACATCGAAAACATGACTTGTCTCCGAAAGTTGTTGTGATACTCCATAAGTAGTATAAATCCGTCAAAGTGTAGGGTAGGGTATGCATGATTTTGTCGTACTTGTCCAGTCAATACGCTGCTCCTGAGAATAGACTCAAATCCAATCACACCGTGGAGCTTCCCAACTGGGTCAATGCAGATATTCATTTAATATTCTACTTCCTTGGAGTTGTTGAGGATCCGAAGGTTGATCAAGAATGTGAACACAGTTGAGCAAGACTTCGATTGTGGCCAAGCCCTGGTTCACTCTCTGTCATGTTGTCAACACTATATTCCCAGGCTAACCCGTAACGTTATAACTCTAGAATGCGCCCGTCTTCAGCTGAGGATGGAGCGATACAACTGGAACAGTTTATTGCTCTAGGATTTGAGGCATGATGTGGCGTGTAGCTCCTGGATCTCCCATGGTGGTGAGTGTACCATTTCACGCTGATGACTGTAGAGTGACTGAAACCCAAATGAATGGCGAGGGACAAAGCGTCAAAGGTTATGGATTTTGGCATTCGCACAGACTACAAGAAGCCAGAAACCTCTGAACCGGTAGTTTGGGCAAATGATCAGCTTGATAATACTCCTATATCGTTACCTTGATGCAGGTATTCCATTGGTGAAATATGGCAACATCACATCGGTATAGTCGATGGTATAGGTGGGAAAGTTTCAGTGTGCATAAGATTAAAACCTGCATAGTGTTCAACAGCACTGTTATATTTGCAGCTCTTTCAACTTTTAACCATCATTGAACTCTGACCCAAGCCAGAAACGATCCAGCCTTTAATAAAACCGATCCTTCCATCTGTCCTACATTCAATCAAAACCACTGACACCGGTGTCTCGTCTCAACTTTACCCCGGGTAAACGAATCTGCACCCACGTGACCCAGCTCCGATCGAGCCCGCCGGATTGACGGGTCCCCAGCTTGTGGTTCCGGTATCAGATCCGATAAGAGCCGATAAAATCTACTAAATCGCCAGCCGAGGACAACAGGATCCGGGTTTGGCCTTCTCTCCGATTGTTCACCAGCTTCCTCCCCGAGTTCTCTGGCCAGCGTCATTAGAATCCTTGCTCTCGAAGCACATCTCTTTCCTCTTCCGAGTCCAGGCCAAGCCCAATTGGCCCTCCCTCCTCCTCCCGGAATAGCGTTTCGCCAGACTGCCGCCAGCCAAACCAGCCCATCATGCTTCGAACCGTCACGGGACGTGCTGCTGCCACCTCGGGGCTTGTGAAGTCGGTGCTGCCTCGGGTGTCCCGAGCTACGCCCACATGCTCGCTTGCCCCGCAGCTGCGACTTCAGAATCAGACTCCTCTGGCCGGTCTGCGATTTCAATCCATCTACATCAAACCCGGCATGCCTGAGACACGAACTGAGAGCGACGCCTTTGGCGAGATTGAGGTCCCCTCCGACAAGTACTGGGGCGCCCAGACGGAGCGTTCTCTCGAGAACTTCCGCATCAACCAGCCCCAGGACCGCATGCCCCCTCCTGTCATCAAGGCTTTCGGTATCCTCAAGGGTGCTGCTGCCACTGTCAACATGCGATATGGCCTCGGTAAGTAGAGACTGTTAGTGGAGGTTGGTGAGATATGAGAGAATTCAGCTTGGACGACTTGGCTTATACCCTAGCTGTGGGTGCAAGCTGCTGTCAAACTCACCACTCCCGCATCCTACAAGACCAATGCGCTGACGAGCGACTTTTACAGACCCCAAGATCGGTGCCGCTATCCAGCTGGCTGCCCAGGAGGTGGCCGACGGCAGGCTCATCGACCACTTCCCCCTCGTCGTCTGGCAGACCGGCTCCGGCACTCAGTCCAACATGAACGCCAACGAGGTCATCTCCAACCGTGCCATTGAGCTCCTCGGTGGCAAGATTGGCAGCAAGACGCCCGTCCACCCTAACGACCACGTCAACCGCAGCGCCTCGTCCAACGACACCTTCCCCACCGTCATGCACATTGCCGCCGTCCTCGAGCTCGAGGGTGAGCTCCTCCCCGCCCTTCGAAGCCTCCGTGAGGCCATCCAGAAGAAGGTCGACGAGTTTGAGGCCAAGAAGATCATCAAGATCGGTCGCACTCACCTTCAGGACGCCACTCCTCTCACCCTCGCTCAGGAGTTCTCTGGCTATGTTGCTCAGCTCGACTTCAGCATCAAGCGCGTTGAGAGCTCTCTCCCTGACCTGCGACTTCTCGCCCAGGGTGGTACTGCCGTTGGTACCGGTATCAACACCTTTGAGGGCTTTGCCGAGGCCATTGCTGAGGAGGTCAGCAAGATGACTGGCACCGAGTTCAAGACCGCCCCCAACAAGTTCGAGTCTCTGGCCGCCCACGATGCCATTGTTCAGGCCCACGGATCCCTCAACACCCTCGCCGGCTCCCTTACCAAGATCGCCCAGGATATCCGATACCTCGGCAGCGGTCCCCGTTGCGGTCTTGGTGAGCTGAACCTGCCCGAGAACGAGCCCGGCAGCAGCATCATGCCTGGCAAGGTCAACCCCACCCAGTGCGAGGCCTTGACCATGGTCTGCGCCCAGGTCATGGGTAACAACGTCGCCACCACCATCGGTGGCATGAACGGCCAGTTCGAGCTCAACGTCTACAAGCCCCTGGTCATCCGCAACCTCCTCCACAGCTCCCGCCTGCTGACCGACGGCATGCGATCATTTGAGAAGAACCTGATTGCTGGCCTCGCCGCCAACGAGGAGAAGATTGCCAGCATTATGAAGGAGTCGTAAGTGCCCCTAGATTAAAACCCTTATATACAAAACGCTAATTATGTCTTGCAGTCTTATGCTTGTCACCTGCCTTAACCCCAAGATCGGCTACGACATGGCCAGCAAGGTAGCCAAGAACGCCCACAAGAAGGGCCTCACCCTCAAGGAGAGTGCCCTGGAGCTCAAGGCTCTGACCGAGGACGAGTTTGACACCCTTGTCAAGCCCGAGCTGATGGTCGGCCCCAGCCCCTACAAGGAGGAGTAAGCCGATCAAGAAAGATAAAATGCAAAAAAACATGGTGGCTATAGACGAGGACTTTCGGTTTTGGGCAGTGGCCGAGTTGTCTTGTATCATTAAAACCTAAAGAGCCTTGATAGAGTACCTATGACGATGAATAACTAGTTAACTCAGTTTGATGAGCATTTGTAGCGGGTTAGATACTTGCTGTTATTTCCGAGGTGGAAGAAAAACATTGATCAATATTGACCGAGTTTGGGCAACCTTGATCGAATAAAAGATTCCGTAGCTTCCCGTGTGTGTTGATGCCGAAATCACCGGTTGTGGGTCCAGCGACCGGCGGGAATACTCGGCGGGGCGGAGATAGGCCGGCGGGGTTGTACATAGGCATCCATTTCAGCCCAACTACATGTGCTGTATTATAGAACAGCTCACCTGTTTGCAAGTTGATACTCAATCTACACAATCTACACCTCGCCTGAAGAGATCATCGATGACTTATAACACTGATCGCAAGATCTGGCAACCCCTCCACCCCGCCATCAGGGATCGCCTGGACCCTCAGTACGTCGCCTACCATGAGGCTTATATCCAGTACCAAGAGCCGGAGAAGTTCGGCGCCTGGGATGGATCTGCGAGGACCCAGAAGGTGTCTCAGCCGCCCGGAGGCACGACGCCGGTTCCTGTTGGGAGCATCGATGATTTTGATGTCGGCAGATTCCGGGTGAGGGTTTACACGCCAACAGGGGAGTGTGATGAGAGAGGTTGGCCTGTTCTTGTCTGGTTCCACGGCGGTGGCTGGGTCAATGGTGGTTTGAATAATGGGACTGATCTTTGCTCGTGGGTTTGTCAAGGTATGACTATTGATACCTCTTTGTGTTGTGTTGTGTTGAGATGTGTTTCTGACTTGATGTTAGGTGCGCGCTGCAAGGTCGTGACCGTCGACTACGGTCTCGCCCCAGAGAACCCTTTTCCAATTGCAGTCGAGGATGCGATCGATTCTTTCAGATGGGCTGCCTCGGAGCCAGCTGAGCTCGGAAAGATCGACACTTCCCGCATCTCCATCGGCGGAACATCATCAGGGGGGAACATAGCCATCGCCGCAGCAATTGCAGCCTCAAACCCTGGGGCTCCCCTTCCAACTGCTAAACCATCACTCCCAAGCACAGCACAACACCCTCCGGCGTCACTGTTGCTTTTCATCCCCGTAGTAGACAACACTGCTACTGCTGAGGATGTCTGGAAGCCCAACGCTGAGACTGCCCCTTGGCTGACCCCTGAGCGGCTGTCGTGGTACCGCAAGCTCTACTTGCCTAGAGATGAGGACTGCAAGAGCTGGGATTCAAGCCCGAACTATGCTCCTGATCCTCTGCTGAAGAATCTTCCAAAGACGTGGATTGCTGCGGCCGAGATGGACCTCCTTGCCCCCGAGGCAGTGGCTTTTGGGGAGCAACTGAAGGGCTTGGGGGTTGAAGTTGATACTCTAGTTGTGGAGGGGGCAACGCATTCTATCTTGTCGCTTCATGGAATAATAGATAGAGGTCGTGAGATGATTGGGAGTGCAGTCAAGCATCTTCAGGGAGTCTTTGGAACTTGACCGCCAGGTGTTGGTCAAGACTTGTGTGGTATTGAAGTACGCTAAACTGATATCCGTTCTTCGAAACTTAATTTTCCAGGCCCCATCCTATAGATATAGCCTCTATCCCGTGTTTCTTACATGTTTCCTTTACCCAATACAGCATTTTTACCCATGTACATAACAATCAAAAGAAAAGGGCTTCTATACGGCAATACCCTCTGCGGTAGGAGTCTTGCTCTCACTGTCGCTCACGCTGTCGCTCTTGGGTGTCTTACTCTTCCGGCTGCGTAGACACCATAGACCCTTGAGACCACCATCATCCAGCTCCAGAAGCTCCTTCATGCAGAACGCCGGATGGAACACGTTGAGAACAACCACAGCAACAACGATCAAGACACCCTCGAAGCCGACAAACATGTACTGATCTCCCATGACGGGGCCTTCCCACCCCTCAGACAACTCGGCAACTCGAAAGGCGCTTCGCCAGAGGATGCACAGGGCAGCGACGGAGAGACCGCCGAGGAAGGCCTTGAAGCGGCGCGAGTTGCGCACCTTGCGGACCTCTGGGCGCTGGTCGAGGGCTGCTTCGCCGAGGGCACGCTGGCGGCGGATGGTGCGGAGGGCAAAGTCGAGGGAGCAGAGGATGAAGCCGAAGATGGTGATGACCTGGAAGGCGAGGCCGGCGATCATGATGTTGGAGCCTACTTTGGGGTCTTCGTGGTTGTGAGAGGATACGGAGGCCATGCCGCCGCCGAGAGCTTGGAGGACGAGGGAGATGACATCGCAGGGGATGAACTTGGGAAGTTTAGTTAGAGGTTGGTGACTGTTTGATGATAAACTTACAATTCGAGTGTAATATTCTGGAGGAAGTCTCGAGTTCTCAGGTCCAAACGCCGAGACAATCCTTCGCAGGCAGAGATAAATCCCGGCAGCCATAAAAGCTGGACCAATAGTCAAGCAACAGATCTGAATGAGGAAACCATTCTCGCTCCAGGGATTCTGCCAGCTCATGATACGACCAACGTATCCGAGAATCTCACAGACGAGACCAAGGATAAGAGCAACATTAAAGGCAGTTCCCCTGCGTGTGATGATCCAAGTGACGACGAAACCGATCAGCGAGGCGGAAAAGATGGCGAGGAAGGCGGCATTGGGAGCCAAGTCGAGACGATACTGGTAGAAGCTGGAGACATTATCGCAAATGTCTGACTTGGGATGTTCAGAGCACCAGGTAAAGAGACCACCATCATCAACAAATGTTTGGTTGTTCAAGTCTGGGACGTCGTTGGACATGATGGGCGGTTTGGGGCTAAGACTTTGGAGGAGTCTGCCAAGAAAGGAACAAAAGTTGATAGAGTTATCGTCGAGTTATGTATTGTATCGCTTCGTCTTTGTAGAACCGGAGTTGATGAATAGTTCCTCCGTCTTACTGCATCTAATGGGTGTGGTATCAGGCTGACTCACGACATGAACTCAACAACACTCTAAGAAAAGAAGGTTCTTTAAAGGTAAAAGAAGAAGAGTACAAGACACAATTACAATACAGCACGGATATAACAGAAAAGAAAAGAAAACCCCTCGCTCAGCCTAGGAAATGGATCAAAGGTTCCCTTCATCTCAGCCCCCGGAATTCGGGCATAAAGATACCGCCGGATTGGAGCCTCCGGCACGTCCCCGTTGCCCGCCGGGGCATCTTTTCAGCTCGGAAACGACCCGCAGTATCTGTTGGCGCTAGGGCAGCCTTATACATGAAAGGGGTGGTCGATACAAGGGATGGGATTGGACGTTTCGCCAAAGAATGCGAAACAAGCATGCGCGGCTTTCGTGTGATTTTTCGTACGCTACGTTGTAGTTTCGTGTCTAGACTCGGGCTGTGCAAATGTAAATCAGCCTGGGCGGATTTCAAGATTCTGATATCATCACTTTGATTTTCAACCCAGCATAGCCTCCACATGAGAGCATCACTAGAATATGTATATACCTGTGTGGATAGTAACATCGAGGGAGGCTCGTAAAAAACCCAATCTAGATTGATAAGCGAACCCGCCTCGATGAACCCTGTCCGGGACCAACGTTATCCTATCCCGTTGCCAAGATCGCCATTTCCATTGTAACGCTATCTAACACGGGAGCCTCATCTGAACTCTCAGCTCCAAACGAGGTCTCAAGGCTGAAAATGAGCATGACAAAAAGACACAGAATAAACAATCTCATATATTCATCGGCTTTCAAGCAATCTGCCGCGTCATCACATCCCCACTTTATTCAATCACCATCGTACGAGCTTAGATCCAATGCCAGGGTTAAATGTGCCAAGAACGCCAAGCTGACATCAACCACTCACTCCATCACTCGCACTTCTTATCAGACGCTGTGCTCAACCCTCTTGAACGATATCTTTGTTGCTGCATTACATAGAAAATGTTCGACGATATATCTAGTCCCACGAATTAACCATCTGATATAAATGTAGCCTGCCAGCAGTTCAAACTCCACTCAACCCAACGCCCTTTTCGAGTCTTACCCCGTTCATATTTCACTTACTCTTCTTCTTCTTGTCTGGGGTTGCGCTTCTACTATCGTCTGCTGGCGTTCCGCTGACGCCGCTCTTGGTCACGACACCCCCAGCAGCTTTGCTCGCTCCCACGCTGATTCCTCGACCGGAACGCATGCTGTCGAGGCTAATGTTGCTTCCATTGCTGCCTCTGCGGTTGGCACTGGACTTGATCCTCGCTGTCGTTGGCGATTCGTGGCCTTCGTCAGGGGAGACTCGTCCTGAGATCTGACCGCCACCAGGTATGTCCGGGGTCACTGGCCGACCGTCCACGATGGTGCCCGGAGCGATACTGACCCTTGCCCGTGTCGTGTTCACCGGTGATGGAATCGCAGTCGAATGCTCTCGTGCACGGTGCGGAGCCAGGGGAACGCCGTTGCTCTGGCTTTCAACACTAGGTGTGAGTGTTGATGATTCGCTCTCGCTTCCTCGATATGAGTATCCAAACGCGTATCCTGAGCCAAGGAGGCTCTCTTGCCTGCTGAGGTAGTATTTGTCGTATTCTTCTTTAGAATGCTCGGCATCTGTGAAGCTGTCGAGGGCATCAAACACATGTTGAAAGACTTGAATGTCAACGTCCCGGGCCCATAAGAAGTCGAGATGCTCGTAGTGAGGTATCTCGGTCGCTACTGTCTGCGGCGGTAGTTCCTTGAGCATCACCTTGATGTCAACCAGGGAGTCGCTCCCTCCGTACACCAGAACAATTGGCGTCTTGATGTTTCGCGTCGGGTACTTGGCAACCTTGGAGTACTTGCTGGTCGTGATGACACTCATCGGCTGGTGAACATCGTCATCATACATCTGGAAACACTTGTTCCGAATGATTTGAAACCAATGGACCACACTCTTGGTGCTTGTAAACGAGTAGAGATGTGGGTAAGCTGCCAGCTTCTGGCTCGCCGAGATATTCTTGGTCTGCCAGTTGAACAAGAAGGAAAGTCCCATATCGATGAGCTTGCTGAAGATGGGTGGGTACAGAAGCGTCTCCCACATGGTTGCTGAGCTGAGGATGGACCTGCGACCGAACAGCAGGTAGAGAACTGAGGGAGAAGCTGTGACAAGAGCATCAACGATTCCATTCGACAAGCCAGCAGGAGCCATGGCCGGCGCCAAAGCAATGAAAACGTTGACCTGCTGGTTGAGTTTGGGGTGAATAGCCAGGGTGGCAAAGGCCTGTGCCGTGCCTTGAGAGAAGCCAATGTAAGATAGACTCTCCTGCTGCGTTGTGTCGAGGATGTATGCAATGCTGTCAGGGATGTCATGGAAAGCAAACTCGTCGATGGAAAAGTCCCAGAAGCTGAGCGAAGTTGGCGAGTGGTGAATCGACTTCTTGGAGTACTTGTTTCCTCGATTGTTGCCAAGCTACGAGGGTTAGCCAAGATGAAAGTCAGGATGAAAGAAATGAGACCTACCCAGACATCATAACCCCTCTCAACCAGTTCAAAAGGCAAGCATCTATGCCCATCCGTAAGAGCGACCCAAACCTCAGAGTTCATGAGAAGGCCATGGTGCATGTAAATGACTTTCTTGTGCAGGCTCGTCGGTCCAGAGTTGATCTTTTGACCCTCCTCGCCCTTTCTCCACGCCAGGCGATGAAGTCCGAGGAGGTAGCCATCTTTGGTCTGAGCAATGTGCTCTTCAGCTTCGTAGCCCCAGATCCGACACAATTCGACAAAATCAGCTGCGTCCCGCACAGCTGTTGAGATGGCTACTGAGGGTCAGCCTGCGTACGACAGCAGTTTATAGTGTTGACCAACATTTTTTTCTGCTCTCCGCCCTCTTCTTGGCAGGGGGAGAAAATTTGTTAAATAACCGCCTTGAAGCTCGATAGAAGAATTGAACAAGGAAAGGAGCTGGGAATATCAGTGTCAACAAGCCCACACCGCTCAGGAGGCGCGCATCGCGACTTACGCAAAGCCAGGGTCAAGACTCGGATGAGAGCCTCAAGACCGACGAGTATAAACGACCCAACGAGCGCGACATACTCGTGCCTATACAAAGTTAATGAGGCTGGCGCACAGATGAAGAGGCGGCAGACCGCCTCTGCGACAGAGGGAGCAGATTGGACAGAACTGGACAGGACACTCACGGACGCAGCCTCCCGATGAACGGAATAGCCATGGCGACAAGATCTCTCAGATGAGACCAGAGCCGCCGCGATAGAATCTCAACCCTCGATTCTGTGTTGCGAGAGGAACCTGGATGAGAATGAGAAGGACGCCGTTTGGCTTTGGTAGCAGTTGGAGGTGATGTCACATGCAATTGGGGAGCCCGACGTTGACGTTGAGCACTGACGTTCTGCGCTGGCGCTGGTGCTGGCGCTCCTAGAGGGTGACAACGAATCATGACCTCAGCGACTTTAGGCGAGATTGGGAACCAAGTGGACAGGACGGGCCATTCCCTTTGCAGAACCGAAGAGGCGAAGACGAGATCCATGGAAAAGAAAGAGTTGAGATGAGGACCTTTAAAAGGGGTCATATAGGTAGGAGTGTCTGGTGTCCTTGACCATTCCATTCATGCCTTCATCTTTCATCATCAGTGAGACATTCATCCATGGAGCCTATTGTTGAGAATCGAACATGGGTGTCTAGCACATGCAAATGTCAGGGTCGAGTACAGTGGATTGGGTGCTAACCTTCAGTGGATGCAACGCTAGAGTACCCGCCCCTTTCGTGGAACGTGGACAACCCCGATAACGATTGAGTTTGAGAGGAGAGAACAAGAAAAAAAAACAATCAAGGGCAAGATAATAGAGAAACACATGATGATAATAGTAGAGCTTCACTTACCTTGACCATGAATATTGAACCCCATCATGTCTCAGTCTCGTCGTGCTGTTAAGCTTAAACAGCGGTAAGATGCAAGCAACTGTGGCTCATGTCCGTAACGCCACAATCGGAGCCTCAATTCGTCTCGATGAACCAGCCAATCACAAGCCGACCGCAAAACGAACCCTTTCGGTGCAAGTCTCGAAGCCGTTTTGATCCCCTCCATCACCTGAGCTGCCATCGACCGTAAAAACCACCAGCTCAAGATGCCCAGCTCGTGCAAAGAACTGCGTAAGCCGTCACCTCGACCTCCTCCCAGCTACTCGATCTAACAGTCAGAATTTCAGGCGAGGCCCTCGCGCAGTGCCTCCAGGAATCAGACTGCGTCATGGTCCAACGCAACAGCGCCGCCGACTGCCTCCGGGAACCCCTCGTCGACACCCTCCCCCTCAAGTGCCGTCAGCTCAAGAAGGGCTTTGGCGAGTGCAAACGTGGCATGGTGGACATGCGCAAGCGGTTCCGTGGCAACATGCCCGTCGCCTACCGCACCATGGAGCAGGCCGAGGAGGGCAAGGGATATCAGCTGTACGCCGGACGTCCCGCCTTTGCGGGCGGCGTCAAGGAGACGGACGGCAACGAGCCTATTCCCAAGGATTGGCGGGAGATTGAGAATGAAAAGTACAAGGCCGAGCAGGAGCAGCAGCGGCAACAACAACAACAACAACAGAAGAAGTAAAAGAGGCGGAGATGTACATTGACCCTGATACTGAGCCGGCGGGGGGCAATTGAGTGAGGATTTCGAAGGTGATGAAGGGAATTCCAGAGATGGACGACTCTTTACTGCTGGCCCGGGGAGCGGTGCTTGGTCAAAAGGCTTGGAAACAGCCTCTCACCGACCCGGCGTCTCCGGAGCATCCGCACGCAGGCACATATTAATCTGCGGCTCACCGTGACGAACGGACGGCCACAAACCGTCCATACTCCCCTCCCTCCTCACATGTTGTACAATGTTTGTATCTTGCATCTCGAATCTCTGGGATTGTTTCATTATCATCTAGTCGTATCACACATGATCCAATCAAGGAGGTTGGATCTGGCAACACAGCACAATTGCAAGACAAATGCTGTTCTAAAGCTTACCGATACCACCATGACGAACCTGTCTCTGGGCTTTTTCATATCCGGTCTAAACAAGGTCGACGCCTCGCCCGGCACTGTTAACTTAATTATTTGCTTCCCGAGCCGTCCCCCACAACCCGCGAATCCATGCAAATCAAACCCCACGCGCGAGCGCTGCACCCGACTTTGGAAATTGCCCTTGTGCCCTTTGTCCTACACCCCCGACTCGAAGTGCGTAAGCCCCTGTGCTTGTTCCTTCCTTGGCGAGGCCCAGTGAACGACCTGTGAAAAACCTCATCTTGCGGTCCCAAGAGGCTTGGCTTCGCCCATATCCCGGGGTTTAGTGAGGTGGTGGTTGGGGATGGATGAATGGATTGGATGGATGTCGGGTTTATCTTTAGTGGCCGTTTTCCCCTTGTCTGCTTTGCTTCCCTATCTTGTCTTTTTTGTCTTGCCGCTGCTGTTACTCTTATCATCCTACCATCGTCTCTTCCCGTCTCACCACTACCGCCCGGCCTGAGACTTGGATCGGTGGGTGTAAACTCTCCTATCCTCCTATTCCGCTCCTATTCTTCCTTCTTCCATTCCTCTTGCTCATCTTTTCCCTCAACTCGTTGTCTTGATCCATGAATCCCTCGTCTATCCGCCAGATCCGGTAATGCGTCCTCCTCCGCTGTTCGCGTCACCATCATCTTCGTCGTCGTCGTTGTCGTCATAGCTTCATCAACCGCGAATCGCCCCCCCTAAGCTCGCCGCCCTACCTTGTGACCAACCCTCCCGCCGTCATTCGCCCCTCCCCCTGCAGCCATGGCCATAATGATCACGGCACGGCAGCGGAGGTTGCTCGTCCTACTCTCCACCGCATTCTTCGTCTTTAGCGTCTTTTACTGCTGTTCGCGCCTCGTCTCACTTAGCATGCCCCACGACGACTCGGCCAACTATGACCAGCCCAAGGTCGAAATATCGAGAGCCGATAACCCAATGTCTTACGGCATGTACAACCGACCCGCCTACGATGGCATCGATCTTGTTAGAAACCTCCCGAGCGAATATATCCCAACGAAGGACAACGGCCGCCGATTGGTTGTTATCGGTGATATACATGGCATGCTCGACCCCTTCGAGAAGCTGCTCAAGAAGATCACCTTTGATCCCAAGCGCGATCACATCGTCGCTGTGGGCGACATGGTCAACAAGGGTCCCAAGACTCCCGAGCTGATCAACCGACTCATGGAGCTCAAGGCCAGCGCCGTCCGCGGAAACCACGAAGATCGTGTGATCCTTGCCTGGTCGGCCCTCAACGCTCAGCAGGGTGTGCAGGCATATCTCGACTCGGAAGCGGAAACAAAGAGACGCGGCGAGGAGGAAGATCTCAAGACGGCACGAAGCCTGAACGAAGCGCAAATGAATTGGCTACGAAACCTCCCCGTCATTCTATCCGCCGAGCCCATGTCCCTCTATGTCGTTCACGCCGGCCTGGTCCCCGGCGTCCCCGTTCACCAGCAGGATCCCTGGGCCGTCATGAACATGCGCACTCTGCGCTTCCCCCGCGCCGAGTTCCGTATTAAGGAGATTGAAAGGAAGCGCAAGCAGGAAGAGAAGAAGAAGAAGCAGGAGCTCGAGAAGCAGCAGGAGTTGGAGAAGCAGAAGGAAGAGGAACTGAAGAAGCTTGCGGAGAAACTGCCCAAGCGAGACGAATCCTCCTCCGACGAAGAGGCTTCCGTCCTCGTCCCCCGCGCCCAACCCGATCCCGCTGCCGCCGCAGTCCCGGCTAGCGATCCCGCACTGGAGCTTCTCAGCACCGACCGCGATGTATGGATCCCCGTCAATGACCGTGGGGGCGAACAATGGTCCGACCTGTGGAACAGCGAGCAGAAGAAGCTCCCTGCCATTGAGCGTCGCACTATCATATACGGCCATGACGCCAAGATGGGTTATAAGGAAGACACATACACCTTCGGCCTCGACTCTGGTTGCGTCAAGGGCAACGCTCTTACTGCCCTCGTTATCCAGGGCACCGAGGATGGCGGCTGGAAGCCTCTGACCTTCCAAGTTCAGTGCAAGAAGGGCTGGTTCTAGCTGAGCACATGTGATTTCACACTATTTATCCATGTCATCATGACCACTCTGGGCAGCATCAAGATGGGACATAGGTGTTGGGTTTGGCAGGCCAAGCGTGTCTTTCAATAGGTGGGTGGCGTTCACAGGTCTTGTCGGTCGGATCAAGAACGGCGGTGTTTATACCAAAGCATCTAAACATGGAGTTTGTTGTACTGTAGTTAAATCCCAACTTGGGTCCTAATTGTCACCGACGGGTTCATTGCTTATGGGCCTGACATGTCGTCTTGATTTCCTATGCAAATCCTATCTGTGCCTGTCGACCTTCTCTTAATAACCCTCCCAAGCCGCGGCCTGTCTCCGAATCCATGGAATGGATGGGTAGAGTGTGATATGTTCGTGGTATCATCAACGATAGCTTACAGGTGAATATCGCGAACCAATTCAAGCCAATTGCGCGCAGCCAGCCTCAATTCCACGATACCTCCCAAAGCAACCTTGCCCTATTAACTTTTTTCTTCCTTCAATTCCTTTGTACTCATTATGCGTGGTAACTAGCTTAGGCGAGCTTCTCCTTGAGGATACCCTTGAGGGTAACGGCGTCAGCAGCGAACTTGCTGATACCCTCACGGAGCTTCTCGACGGCCATCTGGTCCTCGTTGAAGTCGAAGCGGAAGAGAGCCTCATCGTTGATGTAGGTCTTCTTCTCGAGGTCCAGAGTAGCGGCCTCCTCAGCGTTGAGCTTCTTGGGGACGGCCTCCTCGGAGTTGAGGAGCTCCTCGAGCAGGTTGGGCTGTAAATCATCAAGTTAGTTACACGTGCATTGGATCTGTGTGCTAATGTGATACTTACGGAGATGGTCAGGTAGTCACAGCCAGCAAGCTCGGTGATCTCGCCAGTGTTTCGGAAAGAGGCACCCATGACAATGGTGTTGTAGCCGAACTTCTTGTAGTAGTTGAAGATGGCCTTGACAGAGGCGACACCGGGATCCTCCTCCTTGGCGTAATCCTTCTTGGTGTGAGCCTTGAACCAGTCAAGGATGCGACCGACGAAGGGAGAGATGAGGTAGGCGTTGGCCTCGGCAGCACCAATGGCCTGGACGAGCGAGAACATGAGGGTAAGGTTGCAGTTGATGCCGTGGTCGCGCTGAAGAATCTCGGCGGCCTTGATGCCCTCCCAGGTAGCGGCAATCTTGATCAGGACACGGTCCTTGGAGATGCCCTGCTCACCGTAGAGCTATGTAAAGTGTGAGCACGATCATAAGACCGAATTTACTTCAAGATCAGGCAGAGCTTACCTCGATAAGGTGAAGGGCCTTGTTGACGGAGGCCTGGGTATCGAAAGAGTAACGGGCATCGACCTCAGTGGAGACCTTGCCGGGAATGATCTTGAGAATCTCCTTGCCGAACTCAACGAGGAGGCGGTCGAGGGCATCGTCAACCTGCTGGTCGACAGAGCCACCCTTCTGCTTAGCGTAGTCGATGGCGACATCGATCAGCTTGGCGTACTCGGCCTTCTTGGAGGCAGCGAGGATCAGGGAGGGGTTGGTGGTAGCATCCTGAGGCTTGTACTTGCCAATGGCTATCGATAATGGTTAGTTTCTTGTTCGATCTATCATATCATATCATGACCATGGTGGGGTTGTTGAGGAGGTGAGAAGATGGCGACTCGACGTCATGGTGGGAATTGGGAGCTCGCGAAAACGAGGTTTCTAGGAGGGAGACACTAACAGGCAAAGTCACCTATGGAAGATGAGTTAGCATTGAGACATAACTAGCTGGGGGGATGCGGTAATTACCAGAGTCGGACACAACGGTCTGTTGAGGTGGAAAACAAGCAAGCGGTCAGCAGAGAGTTCAACAAGGTGATTGTGTGAGTAACGAGGTAGCAGTATGAGATCCAGTAGCTGGAGCTTCAGAATGACGATAGCTTCCATCAACTTTCTCAAGCTGCTTCAAAACTCGAGCTATCCGGATCTCGACACATTTCTCGTCGCGATACTAGACGACCTGGAGGGGCAGTGGTGGGGTGACGTACAGTGCCGGTGGCCTTGAGCTGATCGAGAGCGGTAGACATGATTGCTGTTGTTGTTTTGTGAATGATTCAAGATTGATCACACAAAGGACGAGAAGAGAGGATGAAGAGGAGAAGGAAAAGAAGAAGAGGGAAGAAGAGGGAGTCAAGGGGAAGAAAAAAGATTGGGGATTCCCACCAAAAGTTGGGAAGGTACCTGACGTACATGCGACGACTCGCGCCTTCTTTGCTGTCTCTCCCCTCGCCTCCGTCGCCCCTCCCCCTCGTTCGCCGCGCTGCACCATGCGCCCATGGCCCATGGAAGGTACGGCATCCCGGTCGGAGCGGGGCTCCCGATTAAGTCATACCTTCACCTCACCTCATCCCGTACCCGCATCCGCCGCGGCCGCCCTCATGGCTGGTCGTGGAAAGAAAAGGCCGAAGCAGCGAGGGAGCTCTTGAAACGCTTCTGAAGCGAGAATTGCAGGCCAATTCTTTGATATAAGCGTGCAGGGTTGTAGAGCAGGCTCTGAGGTTTTCTATGGTATACTTTAAAGTCCTCTTTGCCCCCATCTTGGCCGTCCAGCAGCTGGTTTCAAGTCCGCGATGCTAGCTCGTTGTTCCAGTGTTATTTTTTCCACCCTGGACGTCAATGCTACAGCCGCACCAGCAGCAAGCAAGCAGAGCTGTTGTATAGACGCTGACCGGCGAGTGCGTTGACCGACGATTCCGCAGTCTTTTCAGTCTGCCGCAGCAATTGCATTTTTTCTCTGACCGCCCGCTCAACTAATTCTCTCATAGGCTATTCACCTTTTCACCATGTGTCGCAGCTTTGTACGAAGAGAGAGAAATGACACGCTGGCTGGTCTTGGTAACTGCTACCGCCGCTCACCCCCACCGCCAGAATCAGAAAAACAACCCACCAGAGGTCCAAGCCAAGCAGACAGACCCTCGAAACCTCGATGCGAGGCCACTCGAAGAGAAAACCCCCACCCCGCTGCCAGCTTCTGTGTTGGGTCGAGTCCAGTCGCGTCGATAGGCCCGTCATTCCTCACGTCGCCATGCCCACCGAGAGAGCCCCCGACAACGGACCCCACTTTGCACACCTCAACATGATGCCCCGCGGAGCCCCTCCGTCATGTCGTTAGCTCGTGGAATTGGAAATCCGTGGATACTGAGAGAGCAAATGTGTGATATTAGCCTGCGGAGGTGCTCACCTTGAGCGTCAGGCTGCCACATTTAGCCGCTCCCCCATTCCTGAGATCTTGCCTGGGCTTTCCTGGGGGTTTCGGCGCGGCGCGGCGCATCTGATTACCCCCCCGGCCAGAAGAGCTGGGACAACATGGGAGATATTTCAGAGGGCCGCATCCCTCCATTCTGGCAGTCTGGCCACCCATACGGTATTTCCGATCAGTGTCATTCCTGA
This sequence comes from Ascodesmis sphaerospora, assembly GCA_027569015.1. Taxonomy (NCBI): domain Eukaryota; kingdom Fungi; phylum Ascomycota; class Pezizomycetes; order Pezizales; family Ascodesmidaceae; genus Ascodesmis; species Ascodesmis sphaerospora. The sequence continues at coordinate 4,863 of JAPPUR010000052.1, read as the reverse complement.
TTCTAGAGACACCCATCAAATGTCTCCTCACGGCACGTGGCACCGAACCCCGACACTTGGTGGCCGATATGGCCGGCGTATGCTCGGCGGGGAGAACTCCGACGTTTCCGGAGCTGCCGCATAGATGCCCCCGGAGGTCCAAAAACCGGACCACGCGTACCTAGGAAGAACACCACCGTCGCCAGAGACATGCCACCAAACGGGCCGCCATCGTCGCCATCCATCTCGGAGTTCTGACCACCTAGCTCGCAGGAATCATGATCATGGATGCCTCCCATCATCGTCGTCGGCCGCCTGGACCTGTGTCTCCGGGCCCATATTTCCGACGGTATGCTTTTCCACGTCTGCGCGAATAGCTAATCTAGCTTTTGTCTGGCAGGGAATCAATTGCGAGTTTTGATGATTAATGTTGACTGAGGCACTCAACATGTTTGGTCAGCCATTATCCAAGCCATCCTCTGCTTGGCGCGCAACCGTCTCTGGATGAGAACTATCTGTGCCAGTAATCTTCAAGGAAAGTGATACATCAGTCATCTGATATGTTTTGGTGCGACTTTTTTCTTTGTTTTTACAGTATGCCTCATCTAAACCGCGCCCCAATTCCAAGGCCACGCCAGGACACCATTACATGCATTTTTGTTTCGCCTGTTTTCAAAAGCTCGCCCTTCATAACCAAGTTCGTTCACGCGTCAATCTCGACAAGTCCGCGCTCGCCTTAATCCTCAGTGATATCACCATACTCCCACATACCCTGTCGCTCCTGCTTGGCCTGGCTCTCGACCTCCTTAAGGTGCTTCAGAGTAGGCTCAAAGGCCTTGCTGCGCTCCCAGGCCTTGAGCTTCTTGGGAACCATGCCGTAACCGCCGGCAACAACATCCTTGTTGATCGAGTCGTTGGGACCAGGAAGCTCACCCGAGGAGCCGGTATCGTAGAGCGTCACGTAGCTCACGTTCTCCTTATTGTCCACGAAATCGAAGCTGGCAACTAGGCGCTTGTTCTCAGTCAGCTCATAGATGAAGCCGATAGCATCCTCAAAGTAATCGGCGCCGGTGGGGAGCTGCACAAATGACAGGGAGGCATCAACGGCCTGTGCCTTGAGCTTCTGCGGGCCGAACTTGGACTGATCCAGGGTGCGCAGGTGGTTCCAGGCGATCTTCTCGCTGTTGCCGTAGTCGATGTAGACGACCTCAGACTTCTTGGCGGTGCGGTCATTTGCCCTCACACGAGCTCGGTACCATTGACCGTCGGCGGAGAACTTGGCAGACACATACTCGCCAGTCTTGGGTGCGTCCTTGAGGGGGTTGTTGTTCTTGGAGTCGAGGTGGAACTTTCGGAATTCGCTCGTAAGGCTCTCCAGGGCGGCCGTACCCTTGCCGATCTCCTGGATCTTGATCTTACCATTAGGATCAATGTTGGTGATAACAACATCGCGGTAATCGGTAGGCTTCTTGTCAATCGACACTTCAGCCTCGGGGGCGGCATCAGCAGCCTCTTCCTCTTCATACTCCTCGTCTTGGGAAGGGTCCCAGTCGTGCCACAGACCAAGTCGGGCCTCCTTCGCCTTCTTCTCGGCAGTAAACAGCTCAGCAGCGTTGCCTGACTTTTCAGCAGAGTAGGCATGGACAGAGGCCAGACCTTCTTCCACCAACACCTTGGCAAAGTTCTCTCGGTTGATGTACAATTCGCCGATGAAACCACCGACCTTGTCCATGTCGTGAATGTCAACCTCGCAGTCGCGCTGGTTGCAGCGGCGGTTGGCAAGCTCAAGTGATTCCTTTCCGAAGGGCTCGCCACCCTCACCGTCGGCTCGGGGAGCTCGAGGGGCGCGGATGCCGCCCAGGACCATGGTGAGCTTGACGTTCTCGCGAGGGATCAGGATGGTGAATCGAGAGCCTGCCTTGCAGAAATCGACAATGGCGGGGACCTTCTTCTGTCGCTGCAGAGTTGCCAGCATAATCTTGGCCTTCTGTGCGTTCTCAGAGAGATCAAAGTACTGCTTAGCCTTCTGGGGCTTGCCAGACCACATGCCCTTCTTCTCCTCCTTCGCCTTCTCCTGAGCAGCAAGCAGCTCGTCATAGTTGGGGGCTCGGTCGGTATCATCCTTTCGGTGTCGGATGACGGATGCCCATCCGTTCTCGACCAAGAGGAGGTTGATGTTGGTGTTCTTCTCAGTAACAGTGGCGACCTCTCGAGCATCGAAGCCCTCAGACGCAGGCTTGGTACCATCGATGCTAATTCGCACGTGCTTTCCTATAAGCTTCTGGCGAAGGAACTCCTTGGCCTCTTCTCGGAAGGGGCTCTCGGAGGGTTCTGTAGTTCGAGGTCCTCGGACGCTGCTGATGTTGATTCTCTTCTCTGAGGTACCAGCCTTGTTTCTGACAATAATGGTGTCTGCGCCGATAATCTTGGACACAATCATGTCCTGGTTGCCACCCTCGGCCTTGGCAACGTGGTGCTTGTGAAGACGGATCTTCTTGGACTGGGCCTGCTTCTCTGCGGCGCGGAGAGCAGCCATCTTCTCGCCGAGCATTGTGGAGTGGAAATCATTGCAACGAGCGAGGCCCTCCTGGAGCAGGAACTCGGCAATGTTGCCTCGGGGGTGGAGGACGGTGGCCACAAGCTGGCCTTGAGGGCTAGCGCCGACAATCTCAACCTTGACCTTACGTTGGAGGAGTCTTGTTTCGACGAAAGCCCTGGCCTCATTTCCGTATTCCTCGGCGGGCTGGGTGGTGCCAGTGGAGGGAAGTGTTCGCTCAGTGGAGGGGGTTCGGACACCAGCAAGCAGAGTCATGGGCTGAACATGCTTCTTTTCCGAGAGGAGGAGTCGTACCAGAAGTCGGTCACCGCTGAGAACTCGCTCAACGATACCGTCCACAGTCTTGCCCTTCCATTCCTTCATGAAATCGGGGCCGCCCAGGTCGTTTTGCACCTCGATGATGCCGCCAACACCCACGTGGAGACCCTTGTCCTCAGCCTTGGCCTTGTTCTCGAGCTGGCGGAGGGTTTCGAGTCGGTCGAGGACGTCGTCCGACTCTTCCTTCCGGCCAGCATCCTCGCGAACCTTCAGCCAGCCAGCCTTGACCAGCTCATCAGGCAGGTGGGTGCCGTCCTGGAGCTCAGCAGTACCAAAGTCGCGGCCCGAGGTAGGAATGGTGTAGAGGACGGAACACTTGACAGGCTTGCCGACGACGAGGTTGCGGAGGTACTCTCGAGACTGGAAAGCGAAAGGCTCATCGCCTTCACGCCTCAGATGGGGAGCAGTAACGTAGGCGAGGGAGAAGGTTCGCTCAGCATTGGGGTTGTTGGGGCTAGTCAGGATCAAAGTGTCGCCACTGAGAACGCTCTTGACGTTGCCAACAAAGGATTTGGACATGATGGGCGTAACACGAGACAGAGCGGGAAGACCTAATAATAAAGGGCTTGTGTTAGTCGAATCATGCGAACCATCGGCTAACAGCTGCGGCGAGGCGCAGAAGGGACGGGAGACGGGAGCTCGAGGGCAACAAGCGCAGCACCAAAGGTTTATAGTGCCACCAAGAAAGTGTCCATTAGCTGCGAATTGGACGCAATGCTTGGACGCATTCGTTGATGGAACGATAAGCTCGCCGCCAGTTGAGCTCCAAGCTCCTGATCTTCCACCAGAGCTGCCACTTGACACCGCCACATTGGACGGACACATTGGAGGGGGAAGAGGGGCACGCGAAGAGTGTCAATTAGAGATCAACATGATCCTACTTACCTAGAGTAGAGGGGGGATGACTTTCAAAGGATGAAGCCTTGCTGAGAAACTTGAGAGCTGCTCAAACAAGGACGATTCGAGGGTGAGAAGGAGCAAGGAGGAGCTTCATTCAAGCATCCCGTGTGGAGTTGAAGTTAACTGCCCATGAATGGGTCGTGTGCCTTGTGGAAAGGTGGCCCCAAGGCCGAGTTCGCCGCTAAAAGGCCACCTTGGCATGGAAGTGTGGGGTCAGAGTTCAGGGGGTTTGCGGCGGGTGGATGCCCTGGGGCGAATTCGAGTGCGGGGCACAAGTCGCCTGAGCAGCTCCCTGAGCTCCCCTCGATGCGCCTGGAGCACCTTGAGCCTCATTCAGAGGAAGAGACAACCAACCCGGATGAGCTGATCATCAGCTCGAGGACTCAAGGTGGCGTGGCTAATTGCCAATCAGCGTTAGACTTAGGGCATCAAACCTATTGGCCAAGTTGCTAAAGGCAAGCCGATTGCTGATGAGCCTCCCGTCAATAAGGCAATTGCTCCTCTTATGATGCAATTATCTGGGGTAGAGGAGAGCTCTGATGGACCTCCTTCCAGACTTAATTGACCTTTACGATAGGACTGAGTACCTAGAGTTCGTATTAATTAAGGGTTTCGTTACAAACATTTCCGTATCATAATTGCTAGAAAAGTAGCTATAGGTTGTCATTGTGATCATGCTAAATATCTACTCTCTTCAATAACTGACGTCCATTTTTGAATGTCAAGTAGCTACTTCATGGGATAAACGAACTGCATTGGCCGAGTATTAGTGTATGGTTGTCAGATTCATCTGAAGCTAGACATTGCAATTCAATGATTCCCATCAAATTAAAGTGAGAGTAGATAGCCAACCCAATTAAGAGGAAAGACACAAGTTATGGGGCATTGAAGATTGGGGGGGGGGGGGGGGGGGGGAATGAATAAACACAAAGGATCAAAAGAGTGCGGGCCAAGGAAAGGAAGCGAGGGGTGTGGGGCGAGAGTGGGGGGGGGGGGGGTGTGTGGGGGGGGGGGGGGGGGTGTGAGTGGGGGGGGGGGGGGGGGGGGGGGGGGGGGGGGGGGGGGGGGGGGGGGGGGGGGGGGGGGGGGGGGGGGGGGGGGGGGGGGGG